>VXBO01000501.1:1302523-1328414 GCA_013400135.1 Rhinoptilus africanus
CTTTCTGGGAGGTTCACTATTTTCAAGCGTTTTTCCCCCCCATATTGGTGAAAACCGAGTCCACCCATCCTGTCCTTCCCGCCTTCGTTTACTTCAAAATCAACCCCCGATTTTACTCACTATGCTTTTGTTATTGCTTTATTCCCCCTCCCTTTTGTATTTATCTTTTTATCAGGTGCGTTATTTTCAAGCTTCCTCCACCCCATATTGGTGAAAACTGAGTCTACTCACTTCGTCCTTCCTCCTTTCTTTTACTTCTGTATAAACTCCCGATTTTGCGTACTATGCGATTTCATTATTGCCTTATTCCACACACACCTGCTTCTTTTGTATTTGTCTTTTTAACAATTTCATTATTTTACGTGTTTTTCCCCCCTCATATTGTTGAAACCTGAGCCCGTGCTATCCGGGCTTCTCTGAGCTCACTCAAGGAGTTGTCACTTGTGAGCGGTGTGTCCCAAACGTGCCCGTTTCCAGCTTTTTTAAGTGGTCGTTGCTTCCACATGGCAGGGCGGGTGCACAGCAAACTCGGGGTTCAGCCCGTGGGATGGGTCGGTGAGGGCAGTCGCTGGCTCCAGGGAGGTTTTACTCAAGGAGCCTGGATGAATAATCAGGTCTTGGCTTGAAATATCATGAGAATCTGAATTAAAAGTTGAAGACAAACATTTTTGTCTTAAATACTGAGGTGAAATGTAAAGAGCAGTTGGACTCCAGTGAATCTTTTTTTTTTTTTTTTTTTACTGTTTCTTCTCATATTTGAATAGTCTGAAAGACTCTGGAAAACTTAAGTTTTGGAAATAAGCTCACCTTTTTCTTCAGGCAATGCTTTTGAGGAAAAGACATCAGTTCTTAGGCAAAAAACCCCCAAACCTCTTGCCTAGGAATCAGCAACCAAATTTGTCTAATACAGAACCAGACCCCTTGTTTTTGCCATATCTGAGGGTGAGGAAGAAACTTGAAGCAATACTTTTATTTTGCCACTGTCCTTGTTCTTCTCGGATATTGTCGGCACCCTCAAACATTTCTGGGATTTCTTCCGGGGAAGAAAGGAGAAAATGCTCAGATTCTGTGAATTTTTTTCTTGAAGGTGAATTTATGTTGTAAAAAAGGGAAGGGTTTAGTACAACCTTAATTAAAAACTGAGTAATGCACTACTGACCAGACGCAGGGGATATCGTTGCTGCTAATTAGCGATGAACTTGGATTTTTAAATAGAGAAAAGGTGTCTTTCAGCAATAGGCTTTCAGCTATGTTGGTCATACCTAATAAACCATAAAAGATGCAGATCCTGGCAAAAGACGCTTCAATGTCTGCTGCTGCTGAAATTACAATAAAGACAAAACTCTACAATGCAATAACAAAAATCTTAAATGATGTTATCTGCTATGAGTCGGTCAAGTGACAACAAGATTGGGGCAAATAATTTTTAACAACATTTTCTGTCCATACATTCAATATATTGGGTTTTTTCTATTTAACTGTACAGGGACATGAATAAGTGATCATAGTGAAGGAGCGAGGTTTATTGTGTCTCCTGTACCTCAGTGCAGTGCACTCAGTAATCACCTTTGCCAAAATACCCTTCTCTTCACAGAACTTTATTCTGGTCAGAGTTGTTTTTTCTTTTCTCTCGTATGTCTGTTAAATGTTTTGGCAGTCCTCTGAACAACATACAGTGTCACAGACGACTGCACCACGTTCCATAACCGTCAGGGAAAAAAAAGAGGGAGGGGGATATTTAATTTGAAAATCAAATTCCTCATGTGCCATCTCCCTTGGGATGCTGTGGAACCAGCCTAATGATTTCTCCTGAAACTTGTTGCAGATGATTGCCCTGGTGATGGATTCCTTCACAGATACCGATATCTTCAAAGACCTCTTGGAAGCTTGTAGCCAGCGGCAAGTTAAAGCATATATCCTCCTAGATCAGTCTTCATTTTCCCACTTTCTGAAAATGTGCAAGGATTTGGGAGTTGACCTGGAACAGGAAAAGGTGAGCCTTGTCATATTTATAGGGGTAGCTGATCCTCTTATGGCTGAAATCTTTGAGCTATCAAAAGATGGAACTTTATGCCTGCTGCCACAATTTAAAATGGGGTTTATGTAGCTCTAGCTCCTTCTTGGAAGATTTAAACGTTCTCTCATAAGAAGGCAATTAATAGAAAAACCGAACTCTTTAGAAGTGGATATTACAGTTGCTTTCTGAGCACAAATACTAATTGAATATTCAAGGAATGCAGGAGGAATGTCCCGTTCCCAAAGCGTGAGTGGAGTTGCCCAGGCTTGCCGAGGCTTTGAAGGCTGATGGAGAAGCAGGTTCTCAGGAATCTGTGGACTTCAGATCCCTCCAAGGGGTGGTGACAGGAGTTTTTACAGTCACATTTTGCTCAATCAGTTTATGGGTCTGCCCCTTAATGCCACCTCTTTGCCTACTAAAACAAGACAAAAGTTATCAGTTGGTTCATAGAAGGTGAATCTTGTCCCAGTCCGCAGCAGCCTTTGCTAGTTTATCAGTGGTCGTTATTGTGTGTTACCACTGATTGTTGCTGTGTGTTACTACTTTAAATGCAATTGTTGAACTTTGACATCCTCGTAACGCTTGCCGTGTCTTTTAACAGTTGATGAGAGTTCGAACTCTCACTGGGAACACGTACTGCACAAGGTCAGGTGCCAAAATTGTTGGAAAAGTCCGTGAAAAGTTCATGTTAATCGATGGCATTAGAGTGACAACGGGCTCCTACAGGCAAGTGTCAATTTCCTTCTGGTGCTTTACATGATTTCTTTAGCTGGGAAGGAGAAGCGTAGCCCATGCTGCAAAACTGCTTTCCTTGTCACAGTTTACTTGTGAAGTTTGTCCTAAAAATAGCATGCTGCTCATCATTTGTATTATAAGAACGATTTAACTAAATGTGATGAAAGAGAATTTTCAGTTAATACTTTGTTTACTATTTGTCTTGAATTAACTCAGAATTGTCTCGTTCTTCCTTTGCCAGCTTTACGTGGACAGACGGGAAGCTGAACAGCAGTAACATTTTGATCCTGTCAGGCCCTGCAGTTGCACACTTTGACCTGGAATTTCGGCTTCTTTATGCACGGTCAAAGCCTATCAACCTCAAAGAGTTATCCAGCTGCCAGAAGAACAAGGTGTTGGACCAGCTGCTCAGGATAACAGTGTCTTCCAGAGACTTGACCAGAGAAAACTTCCTGAGAATGGAGTTTTTGTATTTTAGAGCATTTGTAGGAAATCTGAAAAGGAAGCGAAGCTGGCTGCATACCTCGAGGGAGGCAGTCTACGTGCCGTGTAACGCGGTGCATACCTCTCCTCCACTGACTAAGAGGAATGGCTCTCTGGTTATGAGGCCGCACTGGACCGTAGAGAGATGAATTGCACGTTGGCTCGGAGCAGCAGAACCTCAGGAGCCATGTCCAGCCGGCCTTGCCCAGTACTGCCTTCCGGCGTGTTTGTGAGAGCAGCTGGGGAGCAAACCTCGAACTGAGAGAAAGTGATACTGGAATTGTGGTTTCATTTGAAGACCACCGTAACGCAGATCAACACCTACAATTATGGTACTGTCTTAGGCTCAGATCTGGGGGTTTTTAATAAAAAGAAAACCCAACTCTTAACACCTGGGAAGCCATCATTGACTTCTAGTATTCTGTCAGATTCTCATTTTTCAACCTATTCTTACATGTTTCAGGCTGATGGGTTGGCAATGTCTTAGCTCAGTAGCTCAGATCTCGTTTTTTAAGGAATCTAGGTATAGAAAAATAGTATTCCTTAAAGGTCTTAGGGAGATGAATAGCAGGACTGCTGTACAGCTCTGAAATCAGTCCAAGCTTAGTCTTGTGTTGCACACTCTCCACAAACTTTCATGACAGAACTGGAGTAACCATAACCTAGAAAGCAGTGGATCGGTACTGTGCTACTAATCCTCAAATGTTCCATTTATTTTACACAAAGCTGTGCTGCTAGGCAGAGCAAGCCAACGTGTCAGGCAAACAAGGCTTTTGCTGTGATTGAATTTCAAATGACCTTTTCCTTATAATTACAGGAATACTTGGATTGGTGGACATCACGCAATAAACGCGTGTGAGGGATAGTATTCCTAAGAACATACTATGTTTGTAGTAAAGACAAACAATACCATTTTGTTGGCATTACTATATATACTTTTTGGTTTCTTTATGGTTGCTACTGCTGTCTGATCTTGTGGGAAACGCTGAGTTAGATTTAAAATCTGTGAAGCTGCTGCTACTTCTCCAGAGCCTTACTTCTGCCAAACGTTCTGCAATAACATGAAAGTCAGAACTAAGAACCATTTCTTTTTAAGATTTCATGCAAGCTTGATTTTTAAGACAATATAAATAAATCCATACCCTATTGGAGAAGACCAAATAAACCCCAAATGAATGAACTATCCTCCCCAACAGTTGTATACTGAGGCGCTGAAGTCCCAGCAGCCGGCCAGTACAGAAGCTCTCATTAGTCCGACCACGGCAGCTGTGGCAAAAGTGCACCATTTCTCAGAATGTTGAGGCTCTTGCCGCTGCAAAAACTCGGGTATGTGCTTGCGTGAGTCTCTTGTGGGTCCTGGGCTTCAAAGGGGAAGGTTAAAACTTAGCCGAGGAATTTCATACGGATCTCTGCCACACCTCAGCAGGACACTGAGTTACATTGGACATGTAGAGCTTGCAAAAATGGTCTTTATGGGCAATGCAATAATGTACTGATTAGGATATAACTAATCTGCACTCTTTTTCTTCTGTACTTGCAATCATGGAAGTATAATAATTCTGACTTTCCTGATCTGTAAATGTTCAATAGTTTATAGTTCAATAGTCTTAACTTTTATCCAGATGTAAAGAAGTTGGAAACATGAATTTTTATTCTTAACTGTATTGTCCATAAGCACAAAACCCCCTCAGTATTGTACTCTATGCAAAATATTAATTGTGCAGTCTTATTTTCACAATTATTATCTGTACATGTTTTCTCAAATACAAGTTTTTAACTTTGTTATTCATCTCATTGCTTTAATAGGCAGCTCTTTCCATGTACCACTAGCAGGGTTTTTTCTCAACAGTTGCTAATATATTGATGATACAAAACACTGTGACAAGAGTTGTGTTTATTTTTGATAGAGTGGACCTTATCTGAAAAGTACGTTGAAATAAATCACTAAATCTATAAGGATGTCTTTAATTATAACTGAACAACCTCTTTTACATGTGGTTACCTAGAGACTTAGCTTAACGAGTGACTGTGGAGGTACAGCAGCGTGGAGTCTGTGCGAATCACCGCAACCACATGGCTAGAATGTCAAGTTACTAATGAAGAACAAGAATGATTAATAAGAATAGATTAGACTAATAGATTAATAGACTAATAGACTAATGATTAATAAGAATAGATTAGACTTTTTTCCATAAGCATGAATTTATTTTTTTTTTCTTCTACTCCAGCCTATACTTAACTGAAATTCTTCATTAAATTCTTCATTAAATCTGATTCAATAATACCTTTAATGGGCTGTAATGAGCCTGTGGTAGGGCACCGTTGTATCTATTAACTATTACTGTACTTGTTTTCTTTCTAGCCTTTCAGCTGCCTGGTGTGAAGTGCAACAGCTGCGGTGCACATAGGTGGAGGTATTCTTCATGTGGAGAAGGGATGCAATTAGCTTTAGTTAATTAGCGAGGCAAGGACTTTTGGGAGGTGATCTTTCAATCCTGCTGAATCCCAGGTTCTCCCTAATGTTGTATGCTACATTTTAGTAGCAGGATTAGCATCTGGAGGGCTGTGTTACATGTATTTCACTCACTCTCTTGGCTTGGAGGCAAAAGGGTGGGTTTTAGTCTCGCTTAAAGACGATCAGCCAGACTTCCTCAGCAGCATTGCTTCTGTGCGTCTGAGTAGCAGCGTGGATGAACTAGGAGCCGTTTTTGCTGTTGAAATAAGGAAACATCCAAAGCTTCAGCACTTAAAATCGGCAAGGTTGGAAGGAACCTTTGAGATAATCAAGGCCAACCATTACCCTAGCGCTGTCAAGTCCACCACTCAACCATGTCCCTCAGCACCACATCTACAGGTCTTTTAAATACCTCCAGAGATGGCGACTCCACCACTTCCCTGGGCAGCCTGCTTTTAACAACCCTTTTGGAGAAGGGTTTTTTCCTAATATTGAGTCTAAGCTTCCCCTGGTGCAACGTGAAGCCATTTCCCCTTGCCCTGTCGCCTGTTCNAAAAGGCGGTGTGAAGTCCAGCCCCTGAGAGGGGGCCGACAGCGGGGAGACCTGCTCAGCAGGGAAGAATCTTGGGCTCCTGGGGGCTACAAGCTGAGCGTGAGCCGCTGATGAGCCTGGGCAGCAGCAGAAGGTCACCCACATCCCGGGCTGCCTGAGGAGGAGCGTCGCTGTGATGCTGAGGGAGGTGATCCTTCCCCTCTGCACTGGGAAAGCCATATCAGGGTGCTCTGGGGGCTCCCCAGCACCAGGAAGACGTGGACTTACTGCAGGAGGTTCACAAAGTGCAGGGACACGGAGAAGGTTGAGAAAATGAAGCACATGCGAGGGGAGGCTGAGAGAGCTGGGACTGCGCAGCCTGGAGAAGAGGAGTCTCAAGGGGATCTCTTCAATGTGCATAAGTACCCGCTAGGGTGGTGTGAAGAAGATGGAGCCAGACTCTTCTTAGTAGTGCCTACCGACAGTACAAGAGGCAATGGGCGCGAGCTGAAACATGAGAAAGTCAGCTTAAACATGAGAAAAACCTTTCCTGCTCTGGGGGTGGAACAAGCCATCAGGCATGTTGTGGAGTCTCCAGCCCGACTGAACGAGGACCTGAGCAGCCCGCTGTATGTGACCCTGTGGTAGGCAAGATGTNCCTCCAGCCCCCTCAGTCTCTTCCTCGCCCTCCCCTCGGTGCTTCCCGCCGCCGCTGACAGAGGGAGTCTCCCGCCGGGGAAGCGGGGCCGGCACCGGTCACCGTGGCAACGGGCGGCGCGTCACGTGGCCCCCGCCTCCGCTTCCGCTTGCCCTCTCACCCCAAGATGGCGGCGCCCGTGGGACCGGTGAAGTTTTGGAAGCCGGGTGAGGGGGAGCGGTGGTCCCGGGCGGGGGGGAGCCCTCTGCACTGGGAAGGCCATATCGGGGTGCTCTGGGGGCTCCCCAGCACCAGGAAGACGTGGACTTACTGCAGGAGGTTCACAAAGTGCAGGGACACGGAGAAGGTTGAGAAAATGAAGCACATGCGAGGGGAGGCTGAGAGAGCTGGGACTGCGCAGCCTGGAGAAGAGGAGTCTCAAGGGGATCTCTTCAATGTGCATAAGTACCCGCTAGGGTGGTGTGAAGAAGATGGAGCCAGACTCTTCTTAGTAGTGCCTACCGACAGTACAAGAGGCAATGGGCGCGAGCTGAAACATGAGAAAGTCAGCTTAAACATGAGAAAAACCTTTCCTGCTCTGGGGGTGGAACAAGCCATCAGGCATGTTGTGGAGTCTCCAGCCCGACTGAACGAGGACCTGAGCAGCNGGTGTGTGAGGGGGCTCCTGCCCGCGGCGAGGCCCGGAGTGAAAGCCGCAACGCTGCTCCCGCCGGCCGCTGGGGATCGCACGGTTTTTAGGCGCCGAGGGGCAGCGGGGAAACGCGGCCTGGCGGGGGGCGAGGTCTCTGACTCCAGCCGGGCGCTGGCCGGTAACGGGGGTGGCAGAGGAGGGGACGGAGTCGCCCTCAGCCCGCTGGGGAGGATNGTGTGAAGAAGATGGAGCCAGACTCTTCTTAGTAGTGCCTACCGACAGTACAAGAGGCAATGGGCGCGAGCTGAAACGTGAGAAAGTCAGCTTAAACATGAGAAAAACCTTTCCTGCTCTGGGGGTGGAACAAGCCATCAGGCATGTTGTGGAGTCTCCAGCCCGACTGAACGAGGACCTGAGCAGCCCGCTGTATGTGACCCTGTGGTAGGCAAGATGTTGGACTAGAAGGTCTCCAGAGATCCCTCCCAGCCTCCACTGTGCTGTGACTCTCTGATTGTTCCCTCAGGATTTGGGCAGTGGGTACCTTCCCATTCATTTATCCTGAAGAGGAGCTTGGTGGATCTGAGTTTGGCAATTTTTTTTTTTCAATTGGTCACTGCTTTGTGTTATACTGTGGTTTGCAAAGCTATTCCAGGGTCAAGAGTAGTTTAGCAAACAAGTTCTTAATCATTTGAATATTATAGTAATATACGTGTATGTACAATATGTATGTATATAGCAATACATTGACAGTAGTGTATTACAAAAGAAACATAGAAAATGCTGTGAAAGAAAATCAGTGGGTGATGAGAAGCAGTATCAATTAACTTCATTGATTTTTCAAGATCCAGATATTCAGGTTTTGGTTCTTAACGTCCCCATCAGTCCTGGAGAGTAAATAGTTAGTGGAATTGTTGCTAATCAGTCTTAAAATTGGATCAATTTGCTGTAAAACTTGCTTGGCAGCTTTGAATAGGGACTAACTGTTTTTTTAACTGTGGAAAAAATGGGAAAAGCCTAAACAAGCAAATCCTACCAAACAGGGGAATCCTCTTTGCTCTCAGACTTTCCCAGTTGAATCTGCAGCTGGAGATGACACATTCTGTTACTGAGATGAGGTTTTGTTTCTAGTTCACTTGCATGATTTAGCATTTTCAGTTGTCAATAGTTTTATGGTAACCTGCAGCAGGAATAAATCAAGTTTTAGTTATCGAGGTAAATTCAGATCTGAAGCGAGAGGCATATCTTATAAGCAGGCAAAGTTGAATGTTTATACAGCTTGATGTTAGTGCAGGGAAGCTCTGTTACCTGTCTGTCCAGCTGGCTTAAAATCCGTGGAAATAATTCTGAGAAGGATATTGAAGTTATATCTGAACTGCTGCAGAGAAAAAGAAGAAAGTTCCCAAGATGTTGCTATATATTTTTCCTAACTGCTTTTTTTCCTCCTTTATTTTATTTTAAAAATTTGAATACTTATTCACATTAGTTGGGTGGGGTTTCTTTGTTTTTTAACCAGCAGGAGACACATATTTAATTTGAAGGAATTTCTACATGTTTACTGTTAGTTAATATTTTGATTATTTTCATAGAAAAATTAGTCTTTTGATATATGCTGCTGCCTGTGATTACTCCTTGTAAGTTACGTATTTACTTTAGTTGTATTGGGATACAGCAGGCAGAAGTGTACTCTTCTACTTAAAATTAACCTATGTCATCTAGGCACAGAAGGTCCTGGTGTCAGTGTGTCAGAGGAGAGACAGAGTCCTGCTGAGAGTAGCGGCATAACCATCATCTATAATCCTTATGCTTCCCTTTCTATTGAACAACAAAGACAAAAGCTGCCTGTTTTTAAGGTACAGAAGTCCTTTTCGATATATTAAATCTATTGTGTGATGTCTGGTGCTCATGTCTTTTTTTGGAAGAGCAGTATAGAATCACTTTATGATGTAAAATAATAATTTTATGGCCATGCTGTCTTTGTTCGATGGAATTGATTGTCCTGTTTGACAACTGTTATTGACAGTTTTACAGGCTTTGTTGCTTTATCTCATTTATTATATGTTGTACATGTCACTTAAAGATTTTGAAGAATTGTTTAGCTTTTGTCAGTAAAATCTGTGTAAAATGAATTTACTGTGTCTGTTAGATATGTAAATATTGTCACTTTAATTATTTTCTTATTTTTGTACACAACTGGTTTTGATACTGTCATTTTGATAATGTCATCTTCTCTTTCAGCTAAGAAATCACATACTTTATCTAGTGGAGAATTATCAAACTCTGGTGATTGTTGGGGAAACAGGTTGTGGGAAATCGACACAGATTCCGCAAGTAAGTGTCTGTTTAACTTGGTAAAGTCGGGGGATTTTACAGGAAACATTAAACTAGCAGCACAGAACTGCACTGTGAGAATGGAATTCACTTGTGCTCGTGTGTATGACCAGAAGGAGAGAAATATAAGGCTTCATTTTAAATAGCAGGAGCTGATGTATCTGTAATATAAAATCTTCTTCCACCACAGGAAAGGACCATATACAACAAATAAGTTTATGCTGGTACAAATAGTAGTCACTGTGCTGTAGCAGGTGTTCATTGCTCTATCAGAATCATGTTTAAAACGTTGCTGAGAAGATCTTTTTAAGAAGGAAAAAAGGTACACTTTTCGTACAAGCTTTCCTCTTGGAAATTTTTGGAATATTGTATATATATTAGTGGTTTTGTAAAATTTTCTCTTCTGTGACAGGAATGAAAAAAAGTCTGAGACTGTTTCAAAGCTAGTTCTTGCTTTTAACTTAAACTGCAGACTAGTGATGAATGTCACCTGCTTCAGTGTGAGAACAGGACTTGTGCTGCTTAGCTTTGTTTGTTAAAGGGGTTATAAACTAAAGAAGAGGGAAAAAATGTAGTTCACAAATACTTAAGACCCAAAGAACTTCTCTTAGATGCTTTCTGAAATCTTATGTGCTTAGAAGGCGGGTATTGTACTATATTATAATGCACAAAATCTCTAAGTAACTGAGAACTAACACCTTGCTGTAATCACAGCATGACTAATTAATTTCTTATGCTCTGTATTTGTTTGCAGTACCTAGCAGAAGCTGGCTGGACAGCCGAAGGAAGAGTTGTTGGAGTGACACAGCCTCGTCGGGTTGCTGCTGTTTCAGTGAGTTTTTCTGTGTCCAGTTTTTCCTGGTTTGCTGTCATTATAACCTCCAGTTTATTAGCAGGTTTTGCTGAATAGCAGGAATCACAACTGCATGAGGTCCTGAATGAATAGACGTTTCTGCTTATCTTCCTCACAGAATTGCTGGTACTACATGCTGAATTCAGCCTGATTGGTAGTTCTTGTCAAAGATTCCAAGTCCTGAATTGCAGATGTAGAAGCTTTGAAAAAAAAATGCATGGTATCAGCAGAGCTGTGTATGGAAATTAGGGCTGTGCAAGGTTGAGCTATGACTGACTCTGGACTGCAGCGGTGCTTGTTTGACCCTTAACTTCTTTCACAAAACAAAAGTAGGGATCTAAATCTGTGTATAATAAAATAGCCAGGGGTAGAAAGAGGAGGTTGTGTACTTCTTTCTAGCAATTCATATCTAGTTTTCTTGAATCTTTTTTCAGTGTGTTTTGGGTTTTGGGGGTTTTTTTGGCTTTTTATTTTTTTTGTTGTTAATGTTATTGTGGGTTGTTGGGGTTTTTTTGTGTTTTCCCCTTGTAAGAGTGTCAGGGAAAAGAAGAAACAAGCTTATTGTGAGAAATCTTTTCATATGCATAGTATGTCTAGGAGAGCATAACGTCAGCTAGTTGTACCATGAGAGGGAGAAGGAGGGATGCTGAGCGAAAAAACTTGTGCTCTCTGGTGACAGTCTGCGCAGAAACCATCCAGTGCTCCTTCTCTTCATAACTGCTGCCAAACACTGACTTGGTGGGCTGAAGTTTCTGCTGCAGCATTCTTTTTGTACAGAAAACTGAGGCGCCATTTCGTAACCTTCATTTTGCCTGTTCTTTATAATGTATTAAACTGTACCTGCAACAAATAAGCTTAAACCCCTGGTAAAAATGTAGTAGATGGAACAGCTATACAACTTTTTGTTTCATCTCATGCAGTGTTCTTTGACCAGATCCGACGTGGTTAAGGGAACAGTTTCTAGCAGCAATCTGCATCTTGTGCTTTAGGCAGCCTGCCTGCAGCGTCCTCCCCTTTCTCCTTCATAGGACATCCAGCTGACAGTGCACGGTTCTACAGGAGATCCTGTGTATACTGCAATGATTTCTCATGACACTTACTTCTTTTTTCCCTTTCATATCTTAACATGTTATTTTTAAGCCTAAAATTAGAAGATTACTCAAGTAGGGCTTAGTATATAGACACAGCAGAATTCTTCTTTGAGAATGTTGTTGCAAACTGCCTGGACTCTGTGGCTGTTGCAGGGAGATTAGAGATATAGTGGGTGATTTATTGCTTTGCCTTGAACTGAAAGTGATCTTTTATTTTAATAGGTGTGCTTATCTGCTTTCCTATCTAGAGTATGGGGGTTGTCAGAGGTAAAGATGTGTAGTAGCAGAGGCATAAGGCACGGTTTAGAAATTCCTGAACTTCTGCATGCATTACCCAGGCTGACAGTTACCCTAAATGCTTGGGCTGAAAGTGATGGAGTGATAAAATTTCAAGTGAAATCAGGAATTTGCTGCCTGTTGGTATGGTTTAGAATGTCACTTAAATGACTGAAAGTACCTTACTCTTGAAATTCTACTAGGACTAATGTATATATTGCGGTGTTTTATCGTATCTTTAGCTATTAAATTTCCTCATAGGTTGCTGAAGCCGTGGCCTAGTAATACCTAATATTCTGTAGAATAAGTCTGAATAACTAATGACTTCTAGCTAAAGGGGCTCTTGGCTTAAAACTGACCGAGGGTAGTACTGTTCCAAAAACTGTTGCTTCTTTAATTGTTCTGCTTGTTCTCTGTTTTCTGCATAGAGAATTCTGTATTATGAAAAGTACAGCAGCACCTTTATTTAAAAAAAAGAACAACACAAAACTGAGTGAGTTCAGGGACAGATCAGCTTAAGCGATAACTCTTTTCTGCATGCCATATACCTGCCCTCTTTCCCTTTTTGCATGCCCACTGTGTTCTTAAATTGCTGGTGGGTGGTCCTTCCCCAGCGTTGTGACTGGTTGAGTGCCTGCCTTTGTAGGTCTGTTAAGAGTTCTCATCACAGAAAGGTGCCTCTATAGCTTTCCTGAGTAGAAGCAGTGTGAAACAAATTTATTAAGTTACACTAAAACATTTTTAAAGTATTTACTTGTTCAGTTTGTGCTGTTACGTTGAACCGAATTTTGTGTTTGAACAAGAACAAATAATTCTTTTGGAAGCACTAGCTCTGTCCCTGTTTTGATACTTATTCTCTGTGGGCAAAATAATGATAGGATGACAAAGTGTGCTGTGAGCTGTCTCTTGTTTACAGGAATCTCTTTTCTCAGGTTGCAGGCCGAGTTGCTGATGAAAGAGGTGCGGTGTTGGGCCATGAAGTTGGATATTGTATTCGGTTTGATGATTGCACGGATCCACAGGCTACCAGAATTAAGGTGAAACGTGAACAGTAGGTGGTTACTTTGAAAGGGTTAGCTGAAACTCTTCAAGTACTTTTGCAAAATTAATGAGAATCTTGTGATGCCAGTGAAAAGAGTAGATAGCATTTCAGTTTTCCAGATGGGTACGCCAAAAGTGTGCTATGGCTATGCAAACCTTAATAAAATGAGTACGTGTTTTCTATTCTGCTAGTCTGGCAGCCACCGTTTTAAAACTAAAGGAGATTTTCAAGGTAGTTACAGGCAGATATTGGTACTGTGCTGGTGTGACCTGATAACGTCACTCTCTCATAGTGAAAAGCTGCAGTGAGTTGCAGCTGAAGTATCCTCACCATCCTAAAAATAGTTTTTGATAAAAAGCGCAGATAAAACATAAGATGAGCAGGCTAACTGAGAGTAATTTGAAGTGGATTAAATAGCAAGCTTTGCAGCTGTTCTTCAGTGATGTGAGCAATATTAATGTTGCTTGTGTTGTGTACAGACGAGAGTTTGCTTTAGTTATGCTGGAATAGCAATAGTGATGAATGAGGCAATTTAGTTTTTGATTTATTTTTTTTCTGAGGCTGGTAGCTCTTTGAAAGAAATGGAGATGCTTGTTCTTTAAATGCAGCTGAAATAATCTTTCTTTTTTGAGTGGTGGTGAATCATTTGCGGTTGGAAATTTGAAGGTTTTTACCTTGCACAACAATTATTGCCCAGTTCAAGGCCACAGTCCCAGGTCAAACTTTTGTATGATGGCTGCCTAAAGCTGGTGGGTTTCTACTGGTTAGTAGGAAGAAAGTATTAAATTAAAATGTTGCATTTTGTTGAAATGTTAAGGTTTGTGTTCTGGTCAGAAGTGTGTGAGAGATATTAAGTATCCTACCTTCAGAGGGTCAAGTCTGGATTGACACACAGGGTGTTACTGATAGAGCAGATTTAGCTATGGTACAGAAAGGAGTGAAGAAACTTCTATTGCCATGTTCCCGTGCTGCCCATCTCTTCTTTTTTTTCAATACAAAAATAATTAATTTTTAAAAATTCATTACTGATTAAAAAGCAATCACTCTGCTTATCTCTGGCTTAGCACTCAGAAATACATATTTGGCTAATAGATCATTGGAAAATTAAAGGCAAGGAAAAAATTGAGGCAAAAGCCTAGAAAATCAGCTTTATAAACCACATCAAGACTACCTGAGAGGTTGTTTTTGGTTTTTTGTTTTTTTTTTTACATTTTTCTTTGCTTTCACTTTTAGTTTCTAACTGACGGTTAGCTGGTGAGGGAGATGATGGCTGATCCTTTATTAACAAGATACAGGTAAGGAAACATGAAATGAATGCTTACTGAAGTGTAATTTGCTTTTTTATTTTTAATTTTTTTTAGACAGATATGTGGCTGTTATAAATTAAATACCAAAAGATGTGCAAATTATTTTAGGAGTTTGACTTCTTCATGTTGTAAAGATGGTTAGAAAATCAGTTGATCGTTACAATACCAAACCCATCAGGATTTGGTGCTGTGGTTTTGGAACAAAAGCTAAGTGGGGCTTGTGGAGTCTGAATAATTTCGTATACTAGTTTTAAATTTGCTTTTTCTTTCTGATGCTAATCAAATAAAAAAAAAACTCAACAGCAAACAGAGGCTATTCTGGTATCCAGAAAACCTATGCAGTACAGTAAATATAGACCTTTTTTCTCCCACCCCTTTCCAAAACGCCACCTGATATTATCTACATTTTTCTCCTTACTTCATCACTGCACTTTTTTTAACTTCCACAGTTTTTTAAGTGGGTATAAAACAGTCCAGTAGCAGATTTAAGATAATGATATTTCTAGAAGACGGGAAGACTCTGATTCTAGTGTCAAACCATTTCTGAAATCTTCTCTTTCTGCTTTAATCACAGTGTCCTCATGCTGGATGAAGCCCATGAAAGGACTCTTTATACAGATATTGCCATTGGCTTACTAAAAAAGGTTATTTATTATGTTTTCATTTTCATCGCTTTGGTTAAACTTCTATTCCTGATGGATGATTAGTGAACCCATTTGAG
Source organism: Rhinoptilus africanus (assembly GCA_013400135.1). Taxonomy (NCBI): domain Eukaryota; kingdom Metazoa; phylum Chordata; class Aves; order Charadriiformes; family Glareolidae; genus Rhinoptilus; species Rhinoptilus africanus. The sequence goes on from VXBO01000501.1 coordinate 1,317,653, forward strand.
AGGGTGATTTGATTTCTTATTTATCCTCCAGCCTGTTCTACGTACCCAACTATTTACTTTAGTTACCTGACACTCAGGATTCTCCATTTCTTCCCCCGACACTGAAATTTCTCCTTAGATGATATTAGCAAAAAGATACTTTTCTTTCTGCTGCTGATGATCAAGTGAAGTGATCTGATAGGGGGTTGTTGTTGACTCTCAACCTACAAAAGTTCTGACTCCCACCAGAAATTAAGAGTAAGCTATAATGATTACAGACTGAATGCCCTTAGAATTAATATATAAAATGCTAAACAGTCATCAGGTTGTGATGATATTATGGGTTGTTATGGGGTGATATGGATGCTTTTGGGGTGCTTCAGTTCATCAGCTGTCTTATAGTATCAAAGTATTTGTAAAGAGAGGTTACTGGTAATCTGGGTGCTCTAAAACTTGGTTCTAACCTTTTATTTCAGAAAATAACTTTCACTCTGGATGTTCTTTGTCTCTATCCTAGGTTCAAAAGAAGCGTGGGGATCTTCGACTGATTGTGGCTTCAGCCACCTTGGATGCAGAGGTAAAGCTCACAGATTTGGTTTGAAATGAAGTGACCTTAAGTGATAGTTCCGCTTCTGTTTATATACAGCTTATCTTCTCTGCTACTTGCTTCTTATGAAGCAGTACTGCTCTTTGGTGAAGAAGAGAGGAAGGAGTGTAGGAAAAGAATCTGCTGTAACTAAATTGCTGTGTTTGGCTTTCATTTTGTATTAGAAAGCTTTTTTGGAAGTGAATTTAAATATGAATCTGCTTTGCATATATTTATGCCTTTTTTCCTCTTGATATTGTTTAAAAAGATGTTCTCTTGGCTTCCTCTAGTCTAGTAAGAGACATTGCTTTAGCTCTGTTTTGCTGATAGCAATAATTTGAGACAGCCACAGATCAGTAAAAATAAGTGATAAATGAGGAAATTTTATTTCCGTGAGATCTTACTAGTTCCCCGATTGACTTGTGGCCTGTGGAAACTTATGTAACTTACTAAAAACGTCATTAATTTAATTTTGAGTAGGAACAGAAGAAATGCTCTCTTAGACGAGAGCAGTGTTTCATCCAGCCCAGTGGCCTGCCTGTAGCAGCAGCAGCAATAGCAGATGCTGTTTGGGGAGAGCACATGAGCCTGTCCACCTGCTGTGGCTCCATTCTCTTTGAGCCGCTTCAGCATCTGCAGAGGTTGTAATAGAGATATTAGACGGCACATTCCTGCTGTTTCCTTCTAGTATGTGTTTATGGACCTGCTGTTTGTTCATTTGTTGTTGAATCTGCTTGATGAAGCTGTAAGTCTCCGGGACATCATGTGAGAGCAATTTTCAGAAGTTTGCCACCTGCTATATAATGAAGTACTCTTATTTAATTTCTTTTAAACCAGCTAATTTCATCAAGGACCTCCAGAAGTGTGGGATTTGTTGGTTGTTTGTTTTTTTTTTAAATCAAAGAAACAAAACCAGTTTTATATTGACTTTATCTGTCACCTCTGATTCTGTAAACCTCAGCTGTGTGTCTTCTCATTCTTCTGCTCCCCAAGCAGAGCCCCAGCCTTTTCAGTCTCTCATAAGGCAGCAGCTCCATCTCCTTTATCATGTTTGTTGCTTTTTTCTGTAATTTTCCTATCTCCACTGTGTCCTTTGTGAGATGTGGTGTTGAGAGCTTGCACTTAGCACTGAAGATGTAGGAGTACTAAGATTTCCTTCAGTGCCAAATATAATACGCCATAAATCTTGATAGTATGCTGTGCTTTGGTAGTACTTCCACTACTGTGTGTGTATTCTGTACATTATATTAGATAATATTACAATACTTTGCATTTGCAAAATTTTAACTGCCAAAAATCAGATGTTTCAAATAGTTTACAGTTAATGAAAAAGTAAGGTAGTAGGAGGAAAACAATTACTATGACAATATAAACATTTGTTTAAACACAGAAAGTTTATGGTATCTCTATAGTGGTTATAAAATTTGAGAGAGATTATTTGGGTTCTTAGTCTTCATTCTTCTGCTATTATGTATTTAAAATACTTCATGGCAATAAATCTAAATTTATGAAGGTGTCTCGAATCACATAAATCAAAAACTTACATAAATCAGCCTAACTCTCTTTTTACAAAGTGGGGTTTTGTTGTTCAGTAAGACCTGTAAAATTTACTTACTTATCCAAAAATGAGTGACAGTATGCAAACCCTACCCAAAACTTTTAGGACCAATCATTTCTAAGTTATTCTTAGCTTTGAGTTTGCTACTGTTATAGATCCAAGAAAATGTTTATGTATCTGCTTTTTCTAACTGTGTCAGCTGATCTAATTAATTTTATTACCTCTTTTCAATCTTTGCTTCTCAAAATAATGAATATGCAAGACAGTGTATTTGTGCTAAATGCCTGCACTGCAGACAGAATAGAAGGCAACAAAATCAAACTTTAGAAGTTTTAAATTGGAACTGTCAAATGTGTGACGAAAACATCCAAGTTGTAGAATTTAACTTCTTCATGTCTTTAGGTTTCTCTCTCAATTCTTTGAAGTATCAAAGTGAAAGTGTTTGTTTTGATTTTATTGTAGAAATTCAGGGATTTCTTTAATCAGAACGATACCGGTGACCCCAGCAAAGATACCAGTGTGATCCTTACTGTCGAGGGCAGAACGTTTCCAGTGGACATCTTTTACATCCAGAGGTGTGTTCCTGGTTGGTCTCGTTAGTGGTGATTAGGAGAGTATGCAACTGTGGTATCATTTTGTCTAAATTGGAACTTAGAAATTCCCAGACCGATGGTAAGGAGGTGTAGCATTCACTTTTGGAAACATTTGGATATTGCTTATAGCAGTAGACATGCTTTTAAGCTTACTGTAGTGTAAAGGAAACAAATTAATTGCTGAAGGTTGATTCCTGAGGATAAATCATGAACTAAATGTGATATGGCCAATAAATAGTGTCCAAAAGCTATCTCTCTGTTTGTTCCTTATGGAAGTGAGGAGTCTGTACCTGTTTTTCTGCTAATGTCTCTGCTATTTTCTCTCTCCATAGTCCAGTTCCAGACTATATAAAATCAACTGTGGAAACTGCGATGAAAATTCACCAGATGGAGAATGATGGTGATATACTGGCATTTTTAACTGGCCAGGTACAGACATAAGCTTTATTTTTTTTTTTTTGCTTTACAGTGCTGTATTGAGGGCTTTGTGAAGCCGCCTCAGTCTTTCCTTGGCTGTGCTTACTTCAAACTTATTAAAGATGACAAATATTTCTGCATTGATGGGAGCAGAAGTAGGCCAGTCTGAAAGACTTAGAAAATGTAATTATGGTCTGGATTTATCGAAGCTAGTGATGGATGATAGTTTTTCTCGTTTAATGCTGTATGTTTTCGTCCTTGTTAATAAGTGGAACAGTATGTGTCTTTTTGGCGCTAGTCACACCTACGCAGTTGACAGTGAGTCATCATTAATAGTTAAGGCAAAAGGAATTTACATTTGTTAGGCTTAACGTCTGAAGTCTTTGACAGAAAAACAAATTGCTGTGAGATAAAAATTTACTACTCTCTTCTGCCCTATTTATGCCTGTCAGCTCACTTTGCAGCCGAGAAGAGTAAATGGGAGGTAGCTTGTAATTTTTCCAGTGAGGAGCTACCTTGAAGAGCTTCAATAACATATTGCATATTTTCAGAATAAATTCTTCATCCCAATTATTGATTTGACTTTGAAAGGGTGAATTGGGTATCTGACAAGGCGATGTCTGAAGGTTTTGTTGTCTGTGTTTTTTAAGAATGCAGTGCCACAGTTAATCTCTGAGATTAAATGTGAAGTTGAGCAATAACTGTTGATACTGTTACCGTGTCATTCCCGATCAAGACCCACAGCATTCTACACAGTCAAAATAGATCGGCCTCCCACTTTGCTCTCACAAGTTGAGATATGTGGGAAAATAAGCCTGCTTCCTCCTGAACTTTGTTCAGTCCTTCCCTTGTGATTTTTCTCATGTATTTTTGACGTCTCAAATAACAATGAACATAAATATTTGCATATATATTTATTACGAAGAACAATTTATGTAAGGATATTTTACAAAATTGAGGGAGCTAATCAAAGGATCCTGGAGTCTGAACAATTAAAAATATACTGGGGTTATTTTGGTGCATTTTTTATATAAAGGTGACAGCTATGTGATATTAAAGTGAAACCTCTCTCATTCTGTCCCCTGTCTTGCTCTGGCTCTTAGGAGGAGGTGGAGACTGTTGTTTCTATGCTCATAGAACAGGCTCGGGCCCTTTCTCGCACTGGAATGAAAAAGCACCTCCGTGTTCTCCCCATGTATGCTGGGCTGCCTTCTCCTGAGCAAATGAAAGTGTTTGAGAGAGTTTCTCACAGTGTCAGGAAGGTAAGGTGGTTGCGTATGTCTCAATTTCTACCACCCAGAAGGGTGTCTGCATTACACAGATGGTATATATCAGGTTCACATCACGAGGCTATTCCAAACGTGTACTGAGGGAGACTTTCTGCATTTCCTAACACTGCCTGTCTGCTTTCAGACTGTGAACCGGGAGCTTCCCTTTTCATCTTTGATCAGTCCTAGACATGTCAGTTCTAACCCTCCTGTCTTTCTCATCAGCTTCTCAATTTTTAAGAGTCTTTGTACAGCCTTGTATTTGTCTGTGTCCAGTTGCAGTTTCTTATACTCCGAAGTCCTCTACTTTTACCTGGTTTTATTTCTTTTTGTGGTCTAAGTGTCTATGGCTGGCTTATACCAGTAAAGAAAAAATTAGCGACAGAGTGGATAAGTGCTGTATTTTCACCTAAGAAATGAGTTAAAACTTGCCTTGTTTTCATAGAAAAAAAGCTTTTTATGACTTCTGCCAGTCTTGTTCAGATATTTAATGTCACAGAGCTATCTAATTGGTCATGATTAGTGCTTTCTGCTTGAGCAGAACCTGTGTTGCAGCTGAGATAAGCTGAGAGAATTACACAGGGGTGACTTTTTGTAATTCTTGTGCCTGCTGGAGGCTAGCAAGTAAAATTGCTCATCTGGTGTTGGAGAATGTTGAGTATAAATACTTCTTTTCTCTCCATGTTATGACATTAGTCAATTAATTTCCAAGATTTACTTTTTTAATTTCAGGTGAAATAAGGATGAAATTTCCCTCTGTCATCTGGGAACAATTACTTTTTAATATTTTAGGACATGTATATCTCTTCAAGAATACTGAACATGGAGTGCTTAATCAGCTCTGTTCCTCTTCTATCCCCCGCTCCATTCCAGTGTTACAAGTAACAGTTCTATATAACTGAGAAGCAGAAAGAAAATATTTTTAGTTCACTACATAAGAACATTTGATTTACAGTCAGTTAATATTTTTCTCTGCGAACACTGCCAAGTTCTTCTACTTTTATGAAGAGAGAATAAATTTGAATAAGAAAGTGACTGTGAAACTGTAAAAACTGGGCTTATTTCAAGCTGACAAGCTCTTTCTGCTGCGTGTACTTTGTACTCTAGAGCGTGTTTATTGCAACTGTCACATCCGACACCTCTCAAGTGGCTTATATTAGAGTGCTGGTGCACTGGTGCTAGGGCTTGATGGTGTATTTGGGATTGGGGCGTTCTCAGTATCCTCTTTGTGTCTGTATCTGTAGGTGATAGTAGCCACCAACATTGCTGAGACCTCCATCACAATTCACGGCATTGCGTTCGTAATTGATTGTGGTTTTGTGAAGCTTCGGGCCTATAACCCCAAAACAGCCATCGAATGCCTTGTGGTGGTACCAGTATCTAAAGCTTCAGCTAATCAGAGGGCAGGGCGTGCAGGACGGAACCGCTCGGGAAAATGTTACAGGCTTTATACAGGTCAGTAATTTGATGGGTAGGAAAGGTGAACTTGCTGGTGTGATTTGCATTTTATGATGCTTTTAGTATTAGATAAAGAAGAACAAAACTGTATTTTTATCTCTCGGTGAGAGATAGAAATTTCCCTTCATTATTCCTCTGGTTGATTTAGAAATACACTGTTCATACGTCCTAAACATTGGAAACGTTGTGAAACAGAAACACAAACTGAGCAAGGTAAATGCTACAAGATTGTTAGCAATTGCAAACCTTTAACGTTAATGTAGCTCTGGTGAGCCTACTAAGAAGTTTATCTTTTGATTATCTTGGTTTCTGAGCAGTTACTTCATTTATAATACCCTTCTATGATGCTCTCATCTGTGACTAAAATCTCCTTAGACTGCGCATCTAACAAAGGGCTCTGGAAATCCTTCAGATAACTGAAGGAAAACTTCTTTCTGCCTCCTTTTTCACTGGAATAGGTGCCAACCCCAAATGCTTCTCTTGAACCAATCACCCTGACATTGTACAAAAATTACTGTTACAAATAAATCTGTTGGCCACATAGCAGCGCTCAGAAAGCCACAATCCAACTGTCTCTGTTCTCAGCTGTTTAATGAGAAAAGGCATTGCAGTTGAGCACTGCCATTGCTTATGTGCCTCAGGTTCCCTCTAGTTTTATTGGAGCTATGAGACTTAGAGAAAGCAAGCATAGTCTTTTAAAATGTGTGTGTGCTTGCCAGCAGTTGCCACATTAAACAAAGACATGATTTATTCTCTGACTTTGTGCGTCCAATAAGAATCAGGAGAGAATGTCTGCTGCATAATATACCAAGCTTGCATAGCTTTTTGAGTATTTTACTGGAGAAACGTGACTACACTGAAGTTATTTTTGTCTGCTCAAGAGCTGGCCTAATGAGTGCTTTAGGAAACATTTTAAAGGAGAGAAAAGAAAAAAGAAAATAATAAAGTGCAGTGAGTGGACAAAAGTAGAGAAAACACACTATCTTTGTCTTAAGGAAGGTCTGAGATAGACCAGAGATATAGAAGAGGCTTCTGTCTAGAAATTAAAATAATTTATGTGAAAAGGATGCATTTATTGTCTTGATTTGGAGTTTGAGGTCAACATGATCAACACAGGGATGAGTGTGCCTTTTTCTTTGCTGCGGAAGAGTTTGTTAAAGGAAGGTGCAGGGATTTTGGCCTTAAATGAAGTATTTTGCAAGACTTAAACTTTATAGTAAATGTGCTTTTAAAAAGGCATTGTTAAATAAATTGGGGTTTGATCCTCAGTCTTTTTTTTAAATATACTTTTGAAACCTCCTTTTGTTTGAGTAGTTACTAAAAATAGTATTCTTATACTGAAAGCGTGCTGGTTTTGAACTTTTCCATGTCCCTTCTTTAAAAAAAAAAGCTTTTTTTGTACTATTGCACCCTGTCTTTTATGTTCTGATAAAAATACTAAACAGAAGACAAAGCATTTCCAGATTTCCATGAAGAGGTTATAACATTTCACATTGAAATATAGATGGATCAACCACAAAATCAGCAGTGTAGCCAAAAACACTGAATTTTCCATTTAAAGTATCTTAAAATACAGTAATTGGAGAAAGATCATCTTTGAGTTAGAGTTCTTTAACATCTGATACATATTCATACTTGATAATTTTAAGTTGAAATGGGTATGATTTTATAGTGTTGACGGCACAAAGTGGGAGTTGAAACTCTGTCCCGTTTTGCTTTGTTTTCTCCCACAACAGAGGAGGACTTTGAGAAGCTGCCGAAGTCCACCGTTCCTGAGATGCAGCGCAGTAACCTTGCTCCTGTCATCTTGCAGCTGAAGGCTTTGGGGATCGACAATGTGCTCAGGTTCCCCTTTCTTTCGGTGAGTCCTAGGCTGGAAAGTCTGTCGTCTCTCTTTGGTGTGAAGATCACTAGAAGACTTGTTGAGAATCCACAGAACCATTAACCAGTAACCATTACCCTGTTAATTGCTGGAGAGGGTGCAGTATAGGGCTACAAAGATGATTAGGGGACTGGAACACCTCTCTTATGAAGATAGACTAAGGGAATTAGGTCTCTTTAGCCTAGAAAAGAGGCGTTTGAGGGGGGACCTAATCAACACTTATAAATACTTGAAGGGTGGGTGTCAGGAGGATGGGGCCAGGCTCTTTTCGGTAGTGCCCAGTGATAGGACAAGAGGTAACGGGCACAAACTTGAGTATAGGAAGTTCCACCTAAACATGAGGAGGAACTTCTTTACCTTGAGGGTGGCAGAGCCCTGGCCCAGGCTGCCCAGGGAGGTGGGGGAGTCTCCGTCTCTGGAGACATTCAAAACCCGCCTGGACGCGTTCCTGTGTAACCTGCTCTAAGGTGGCCCTGCTCTGGCAGGGGGTTGGACTAGATGATCTACTAAGGTCCCTTCCAACCCTGTGATTCTTTGATTCTGTAATTTGGAAAGCATACCTCATTGCCCACTATCGGGCAGCAAAGTATGTTTTTGGGAATCAACTAGTGCGAGTCGTGTGTGGCAACTTAGAGATCAGTGTTTGTATTCCACAGTTTGCCGTTGTAAGTGTTGAGAATTCAAGAAAGGCCTAGAAAGACAAACTCTTGAGATTCTGCAAAACTGTAACTGTAATCCCTTTGCACTGAATTTGTGAAGAAAAAGGGGAAAAAAAAATCTACAGAACTAAACCTGTGCTTGTCTGTTGCCTTAAAAAGAGCAGCACCAATTTTTTTATTTGCTTTCTGTAAAGTTTCTCGTTACTCTTGTATTGATGTGAAAAACCAATATAGTACCATTATAAGAGAAAGTTAAGTAATTGTTCTGCTCACCACTGACATTGCTGGTGGACAAAGCAGATATGCTTTTTCTGGCTCAGATCTTGAGAGCATGGTGATGATGATGCTGAACTGTTGAGATGTTTTTGACTCGCAGCACTGGTGGTCACTGGAAGGGTGACAGGAAGACTCTGAGAGCTCTTCCTTCAGTTTGCATAAGTAGAAAGGTAGGTAGTTAGAACTTAAGCATTTTGCAGAAGAGGAAGATCAAAGAATTTTTGTGAAAACTTATGTATTTTATGATGGTAACTTTAAAAAATACTCTCTTTCTTCACAGCCACCTCCTGCACAGTCAATGGTGCAAGCTTTAGAACTGCTGTATGCTTTAGGAGGTGAGAATATTATGTTTTGCTTTATTTGTAGCTATGTTACAGGAGTTATGAAAAAAATTGCCACTTTGGATTTGGTGATTGGATGGACATTAATCAAGCTTGCATTTGAGAACTCTGCTTTGAGAAAGAGAAAGCACAGCCTAGACTGGTGGAAGCTTTTTGTTAGTATGTTTCTAAAGTGTACCTCAGTCTCCTCTGAATTTACTTAAAGTGTACCTGTGTCTCCTCTGAATTTACTCTCTTTTCCTCTGGTTATATCAGACAGGTAAGCAAGCAAAAAGTGGCAATAGCTTTCTGTGCGGAACTAGGAATCTATTGGATAGAGCATAAACTAGAATTTAACTGTTTAGATTGGGCAAATGTGTATTTTACACCTATTTTCTGTGTATTTCCTTGCTCCTTCATGGAAGGAACAGTCATTTGTCCATGCTATAAACAGGACTCTGAGCTGATGAGGGTGTCTGCTTGATTCTCTCCGGCAGATCCTCTGTTTGGGTTTCTTCAGTCCTTACAGAGTGGTATAAAGATACAAGGGGAGTTCAGACACTAATTAGACCAGGACATGAATTAGACACTACGTTTACTTGCATCCCATGAGATAAGTTGTTAGATACACAAGCGATGTGCGGTGATCATTTTGCTTTCATTTTGTGTTACTGTAGTAGTGATGGAAACATGTAGCACTTGCAAGCATAAACAAAAACAGTTGGAAGTAAAGTTTTGACATCTCTTTTAAGATCAGACTGATTGTAATAACATAGAATTTAGCAAGCTTAGTAATTGCTACTTTGTTTATTCCTTGGTCAGACTTTAAAAAGCATTGCTGTATCTATTTTAAATTTTTCTATTAACATGTTACATTTGTTATCCCAGCTTGCCGTGTGTGCAGGAGCTCTGTCTAAACATTTTAAATAAAATCTGATGCTTGAATTTGAGAGAGCCCACTCGCAGGAGGCTGGAATTAAACCCCATAGAGAGTGTGCTTGCCAATAGCTTAGCAAAGCGACTGTGTTAGTTTTCAGACCTTCTCATTGAAGTGATTTTGAAGGTATGACTGACAAAAGGTATTAAGAGCTAATCTAGGTATAATTTTTAAAACGAGTTCTAGTCCATGTCTCTGTTCTGAACGTAGTATGGCTTGTGGCTAACAGACCGCACCTTGAGTTCACTGCTGTTGGTCCTGCAGCTGAGACAAAGTTCAAACTTGCAGCGAGTCAAACTGCTCTGATTTTATTAGCTGCGAATACATGATGCAACCCCTAAAAACCCCCTGTTCGTTCCTAAAGGCAGCACAGTTCCTCCTGGGTGGAGGAACACTCGGTGTCCCTGCACAGCCTGCCTGCTTTCCATGCTTTTAAATTCACAGGCGCTCAGTTACATCAGCTTGCAAAGAGAGTTTGCTCTCATTTTAGTATTGAACTTATGGACAAATTAACAGATATGCACAAACTTCTGCTAAAAAGAAGAAAAATCTAACAGACTCTCAGAGCATAATTCAAAGTACTTTCCCACCCTTTAGTTACTGAATATAATTATTTTTTCAAATTATTATTAAGTTCTTTGAATTACTAATCACAGCTTGTTCTCAAATTCTGTAGAGTCTGAACAATGCTTTTAGTCAGATGGTTTAGTTTTAGGTAGTTCTGTGAGGAGCAGGGAGTTGAACGTGCTGATCCTTATGTGGGTCCCTTCCAACTTGAGGTATTGTTTCTAAGTGTGTTCATTTTGGTTTTAGTAATTTTTACACTGTT
>VXBO01000501.1:1329356-1346856 GCA_013400135.1 Rhinoptilus africanus
CCTTTTTCTAAGATCTCCAATTTCATATATATATATATATATATGTAAATACATATATGTATGGATACAGTGGTTGCTTTCAAGATTTTATTTCAAGGAAACTTTATACCTATTCCAAACTAGTAGTACCCATTGCAAACCTTTTGTGTATATTCAGGCCAACTGCTACAAAGACGTGTGTGCACAAGCTATATATATATATANCCTTGAGTTCACTGCTGTTGGTCCTGCAGCTGAGACAAAGTTCAAACCTGCAGCGAGTCAAACTGCTCTGATTTTATTAGCTGCGAATACATGATGCAACCCCTAAAAACCCCCTGTTCGTTCCTAAAGGCAGCACAGTTCCTCCTGGGTGGAGGAACACTCGGTGTCCCTGCACAGCCTGCCTGCTTTCCATGCTTTTAAATTCACAGGCGCTCAGTTACATCAGCTTGCAAAGAGAGTTTGCTCTCATTTTAGTATTGAACTTATGGACAAATTAACAGATATGCACAAACTTCTGCTAAAAAGAAGAAAAATCTAACAGACTCTCAGAGCATAATTCAAAGTACTTTCCCACCCTTTAGTTACTGAATATAATTATTTTTTCAAATTATTATTAAGTTCTTTGAATTACTAATCACAGCTTGTTCTCAAATTCTGTAGAGTCTGAACAATGCTTTTAGTCAGATGGTTTAGTTTTAGGTAGTTCTGTGAGGAGCAGGGAGTTGAACGTGCTGATCCTTATGTGGGTCCCTTCCAACTTGAGGTATTGTTTCTAAGTGTGTTCATTTTGGTTTTAGTAATTTTTACACTGTTAAATACGTATAACATTCAAATCACACTTCAGTAATATTTTTATACAGAGTTTTCAATTCTTTTTTGTTGTGGTGAGTGGAATGTATGCTCTCTAATTTTGTTTATAGGAAGAACTGTTATATTGTGGGGTTTTTTGACAGCTATTTAATCTTTTTGAATGCAACAAACTTAAACAAAACAGAAACTTGACACAAGAACAAGTAATCAAAACAAACCTCTGTTTGACTTCAACTGGGTGTTTGTAGTTAATTCGAAGTTAACAATATTTGCTCCATAATGTAAACATGAGGAAAAGGGTAGTGTAAAGGAGGTTGTGTAAGTTCTGGAAGCTTCCAGAGGTTTGTGGCTGTTTTTCACATCACTTACAAATGCTGTGTTGTAACTTGTGGCTCTCTTTTTATTCTCCTGGAGCTGTAACTCTCTTCCTGGCCACGATTTTGCTCTCTGCTGATTCAGTTCCATCTTGCAAAGGAGAGCGTTTCACTAAAGGCACTTGGTTCTTGGCAACCGTTTCCAGCTTGGAACAAGGACCTTCACAGTGGCTCAGATGTTGCAAGGATGAGTTCACAGCCAAAACCACCGTAGGGAAATGGAGAGGAAAGGTCAATAAACTCACTGATCAGCTGGTTGATGTTTTGGCAAAAGTGTTTTGCTCATGGTAGCTTCACAGAGAAGTACAGAGCTGTTTCTCTCTTGGCTGCCCAGCTTGGGTAGCAAAGCAGAGAAGTGCTGATGTTGGTGTTTAGGATGGAAAGTGTGTGCGTGTGTGTGATATATGGATTTGCTTTCAGCTTTTGCTGAAGTTTAAGGTTTTAGGTGGTTTATTATGGAGATTTTATATAAGTTGCAGAAGTGAAGCTGCCCCAGCGTTTGCAGGTGCAGTAGGGATGAAATTTCTCTTGTGCAAGTATGAACACATATTTCATCATTTGCATCGTAATAGCATGCAAATGTGCAGTTTAGGGTCAGGACCCTACGGTGCCAATGCGGTGCCAACGGAGAAACTTGGGCAGAGCAGACGCTCTTAAGGTCGAGATAGTTCTGTTGAATAAACACATCACTGTTTTTAGACTGATTATTTTTACAGCGGTGCAAACTGATTACATCAGGAGTATCTCTTCTCAGCCTTCTCCTTTGATGCTCCTTTGAAAGTCTGAGTTGTCAGTTGAAGTTTATTGTTTTTAAGCATAATTTAGGAGATAAATAAGCAGGTTAAAAGTGGCTTTATTTTTTTAGCTTTATTTCACATCCAAGATTTTGTTGAAGGTTTGTTTGTAAGTTGTCTCCTCTCAGAAACAGCCACTCTACTGAAGTTTAAAATAGAGTATTTTAATCCCCAGCCTGTCACATACTAGTGGCTGTTACTCAAAGCTGTTTAGTGCCACAGGACTTGAATAATCTCTCCTCAGCATGTTCAATAAAAATTTTTGCAGTACCTTTTTCTAAGATCTCCAATTTCATATATATATATATATATGTAAATACATATATGTATGGATACAGTGGTTGCTTTCAAGATTTTATTTCAAGGAAACTTTATACCTATTCCAAACTAGTAGTACCCATTGCAAACCTTTTGTGTATATTCAGGCCAACTGCTACAAAGACGTGTGTGCACAAGCTATATATATATATATCTATGCAAAATAGCATTGAGATTTGTAGGATACAGCAGAAGGCAAAGGATTTTGGTTTGATACACCTGTAGAACATGAAAAAGATGGTGATTTCTCCTTTTTCTTACTTGGAACGCAGTTATCTTTCTGTAGATGAAATACAGCGTATTCTAATATATTAATTGTGTTAGCACTTAAACTTCTCGGATTGCACTGATCTAGTGAAAGCTATCATACCTTAATTTGTGCGGTTTCCATGACTTTGTGTTTAAGTGTCACTTCATTATTTCACGTGAGCTGCCTTTTGTATCTATTTCTGAGGAAAATATCATGACATTGTGTCATTCCTGTTAGGTTTTGTTGAACAGCGTAGGGGTGTGGCGAGTGAATTATACATTGTCATAATAAGTGAGATGATAGCATATCAAATAATAAAGTAAACACTTGATAGAGGTATCTGTGGTTTCAGGTAATGCTGACATGAGTTACAGGAGATCTTGTTCCTTGACTTGATTTGTGGTTTTGCCTTTCTCTGTGAGACATGGCTGAAGTACAGCTGTGGGGTTTTGCCACCGCACAGTTTGACAAATAATGTTTATATAAAGCGTGGGCCACAGTTGTGCTTCCTTAGCCCACTCTGCTGTGGTTATTTATGCAATCCACAGTGCCCCAGAGTCCTATTTCAGGCTCTTGTTGGTCCCTCCTTGTGAAGCTTTTCTCTTGTGCTTTGCCTCCTTGCCATACCTCATACAACTTGGCTTACTTGCAGTTTTCTTTGCTATTTCAATTCTCACTCTCTGCTGCCTTTCTTACCGAGCTCCTTTCTTCTTACTCTGTCCTGTGTCTGTATTCTTTTATTTTATTTTATTTTATTCTGTTTCCTATGTCCTCTTGCAAAGGGAATGCTTTTCCATTTAAATCATTCCCTGAAATTTCAGTATAGTGCTCTGGATTAGAACATGACCCAGTGGTTTGCCTGGGTAAACCTTACTGCAGGTGTTTTAATGTCGGAAGCTGTACAACTAAAATGGCAAGCGTGCAGCGTGGCTCGGTGATAACTGGGAGTCCAAAAGCAAGCTGCCGTGCCTCCCTCCTGTACCATCTCCAATAAAAAGGTTGGGACATGCCTGACAGTTTAGTTATTGCTGCATGAGGCAAACTCAACTGTAGAGAATCTTCATCAGCTGTACATCTCTAGTTTAGATTGTATTAATGTTAAATTATTTTTCTGCGTGACCTAAGCAGATGTGCTTAGAAAAATGACACCCTACTATGTACTTTAGCTCATAGTTCTGCTCTTCAGAACACTGAGTTCTTAAACACGACTTTCTGTGCTACTTTTACCTGTATCACAGCTACATTTATTGATATGCTGCAGGTTTGGATATGCACTGCCGTTTAACAGAGCCTCTTGGAATGAGAATAGCAGAGTTTCCTTTGAATCCAATGTTTGCAAAGATGCTTCTGGAGTCAGGTAGGGGAAAACAAAGTCAGATTTTCTTCATAGTCTTGTGATGAGTAGCGGACACTGCCTCTTGTAATTGTAGTGTAGCGTTAGACACTTGCTAAACTTGAAACAAAACTGTATGCTTCATATTCGTATGGTGTTTAGTGAGAAGAGTTGGTTAAACCTCTCAAATACGAAGTCTAACACATTTAACATGTTAATAAGTCTAACACGTTTGTCTCTTAAGTTTTGCATTAAAAACATTCACTGTTATACTAAAAAAAATCCAGGGGTTTAGATATTTTGTTTCTGTATACTATAAAAATATGTTCTACTGCTTTTCTTTTTTATTCTGTATGGGGGTGAGTTGAGTGGAAGAGGATTTCCTTGACTGAATTTCTCCACTTACTCCTCAGGAAATTTTGGCTGCTCTCAGGAGATTTTGACAATTGCTGCCATGATGCAGATTCAAAATGTTTTTGTGATCCCTCCAAATCAAAAAACTCAGGCTGTAAGTTCAGTTGTGTCTCATTTTCTTTTTGTTAGTTCCACATTTCTGGATTTCTGCCAAGTGTGTTATTGATGTCCATGACAGACTGCAAGTTTATATGAAAATCAAGCAAGCTTTTGAACTTTACCTGTTGGTTATAGGTAAAAGAAGAAACTGAGTAACAGTGGGAACCTTGGAGTCCTTTACTAGTGTTAAAAGCCTCCTTCTGAAGACCAGAAACACAAAAGGTTGTAAACCAATACTGGTCAGCGTAAGGGTTTGCCAAAAACTAAACCTCCACGCACACCACTTCCTTTGGAGACGAACAAAAAAAAAAAGTATTAGGCTGTAGCAAATTTTTAATAGGTCATAGGAGCCTAATGTTAACGCATCCCTCTCTTGCATTTTGGGGGTCCATTTTCAGTTCATTTTTCTAATTTCAGTTTTAGAAGTTCTCCTGAATGTAGATGGGCTAGGAAAATATTGCTGTTGTCTAGAGAAACTATCCTATATGGTAAGAATTTTAATAGTCACCAGGAAATATGGAAATGATGGGAACTGAGTGTATTGGATGTGATTTTTGCAAAAATCAATCTGCCTGTAAAAATATATTTCTTCTTCTCCAGGCCAGGCAACACAGAAAGTTTGCTGTGGAAGAAGGTGATCATCTCACCATGCTTAATGTTTATGAAGCCTTTGTCAAAGTAAGTCAGTTCAAATGTACATGGATTTGCAGGAGTGGGAAATGCTTGAGGTCCTCTGTTCTGATTCTGTAAGCTCTGGATATAGCATTCTCAAAGCGGAGGACTTAACAAGTCTGTTAAGTCATAACTCTGCTTTAAAAGATATTCTGGTCATGTGTTGCCACAGACCTTCTGTAGTTCTTCTGAACAGGGAATAAAAAGAATTTGGTTTGGGTACAGTGTGGAAGTCTTCTGGGTAAACAACTGTATTTTCAAGGAGACTGGGATTTTTGAAAGGGCCTAGGAGAAACAGATATTCAAATTCTAAATGAAGTATATATTTTCTCTTCTTTCCTTTAGATATATCTGAGTTTTACTGATTATAAACTGCATCTAAATCTAGCAGTCTTTTTTTTTTTTTTAAATTGCCTCATTGATCATCATATCCTTTTTTTTCATTAACCCTCCATATTTACCCTAAGGCTTAACACCAATCTTAGTACTTCTTTATAAGCTGAGGTTTTACTTGCCAGTTTTGAAGTGCTAGACCTATTTAGGAGAAGTATATTTTGCTGGTATAAAGCACTTCTGTAATAATATATTTGCAACAGTGTTGAGTTGAAGGAGTATAACCACTCAAGTGTTTAAATACAACTTCCCTCTTCCCAGCCCCAAAGCAATCAGACAGGCACCAACTCAAATTGTGCCCCTTAAATTTTATATCTGCCTAATTCTCTTAGAAACTGCCAAATGCAGAGGCTCTTGGAATAAGTTCTGGCTTCTGGAGAAAGAGTTCTTTGCATAGAGAAGACCAATGAAAACAGTGTACAGAAAATGTTGTTTACATTTTGAGATTGAAAACAGACTAGTTTATGATACGACACATTTGTGTGTGAGAATGGAACGACTGATGCTGTTCTCTTTCACCACATATGAAGAAATAAAGCACATCTGTTTGAAAATGCCCCATAGCATTTGTTTTACTGCCATTTAGAAGTTGTTTGAAACATGTTTTGTAGTTATTGGTGCTATGTACCTTTGTTAATTGCTATGTAAATAGGTAATTTTCAGGGAAAGCCAAGGTAAATATGTTGTAGGAGACATAAGAAAAGCAGAACAAGGCTATGTGATCCAAAAGAGATTGGGTTTTGTTTTGCTGATGGTATCTCACTGTAATTTTCTCTATTCTTCCCACCGTACAGCACAGCAAGAGCTCTCAGTGGTGTCAGGAGCACTTTCTGAACTACAAAGGGCTTGTAAGAGCTTCTGTTGTAAGGGAGCAGCTGAAAAAGCTTCTCGTCCGCTTTAAAGTGCCAAAGAAGTCCAGTGAAGGTGAAAAAAATTTTTTTTTAAACTTCTTGTCCAATACATATTGAAGGTTGTCTCCAAATTGTCAGTTTGCTTCCTGCTTTTCTTGTAGCCTTTGAAGGATTTTCTCCCTGTCCTCAAAATAATGTCTATTGAAACTAGATTTTTTTTCCTAGAAATGACTGCAAATGAGCATTTTAGCCCATTTTTGCAATTAACATTTAGTCCAGTCTTCATTAGTTAAGTTTCACAACAAGAGATTATACCACTGAATATATATTTAATGGACAGATTTACCAAAAGGGTCACAGATTACCCTGTTCCCTCTTGACTTTTCGAAAAGCAATTTTTCTAGTATGTTCAAAATTATGTACAGTCGTTGGGATCCGATTACCAGCAGTGCTGTGTGCTCATGGGCGCCGTGACTAGTTCTCAGCACTTGTCTCTGACTGCTCTGAAAAATCGGACTTCATTGCATAGCTGTCACACGAGGTTGCTCTAAGGACTGTGAAACTATCTGCATGGAGAAACTAGTGGCAAGAGTAGGTTTTAACGTAGTAATTTTGATTTGCTGTGAAATTGAAGTCAAAAGAGATTGCAGGGTTTGTCTGCCTTCAAGCCTTTGCCATCAAAGCCTGATGCAGTGTGAAAAGTTGGTTGAGATGATTAAGTGGTATTTTAGGGACTTTTGCCATTTCATTGACTCACTTTACATTTAAAAAAAAAAAAAATCTCTTCTTTAGGTGATCCAGATCCTGTTTTGAGATGCATAGTTTCTGGATTCTTTGCTAATGCAGCTAAATTCCACTCTACCGGAGCTTACAGGTGAATACATACATACACAGACATTATATTTTTATATATACATATATATATTCATTACAACTGTTGCTTAGTTCAAAAGCTCCTTTAAGTGCATGCATCTAAGCATAATCAACAAATGCTTCTTTAGACACTTGCAATAAGAACCACATAAAGGTTGATTTACTAAATAAGTTGTGTATCTTCAAACTGCTTCAATATTTCTCTCTTCTTTTTGGCAAATATAAATAATTAGAGTTATTGATAGTGGGAAGCTGTTACTAATAGTAATTAGCTTGTGTTAACACAAGCAAGTACAGTGCTTCGTTGTGGCACTCCCAGTGCACTGAACAAAAGCCTGAGACACTACTTTTCCGTTTGATGTAGATAGAACTTTTTTAGGACATTAAATCATTTTTCCCTTTGGCCAAGATTTAAGCCTGGTTTCATCTGAAAGCCTGTTTATTAAATGCAAATGTTTTTAATGCTCCAGCTCTTTCACTGTTGCCTTTTATTAAGTGTTCTTACTGGGGATGAAAGGAACCAAATGTTAAGCAATAAATAGGTGCACGGTCTGAAATAGTATCTTGATTTCAAGGACTATCCGTGATGACCATGAGCTTCATATCCACCCCACTTCAGTGCTGTATGCAGAGAAACCTCCACGCTGGTGAGTTAAAGCTGCTTTCACTGGCTTTGTGATCTTTGCAAGACATTCTCAGCATCCAGATATTTTCATAAATGACTTTTCTCCATCAGTGGAGGAATAAATGTAGAAGGTCATGGTTCCCACAGAGAGAATTCGATTGGCATTTCCTTTGCAACTTTTTGTAGGCAATATCCAAATAAATCAGGGAAATAGAGCGGTGTTTAACTGTCAAAAAACTTACAAAAGTTGGAAAGCAGAGTAAGGTGACCCTTTTTAATAGGCGCCATATCCTGCACTGCAAATTACTCTCTGAATGGTCTCTCTAAATAGATAGAAATAGGATTAATTTGCTTTTATTAAGCCTCGTCAATAAACGTTCTGTCAAATAGGTGCTGCAGTAATTACAAATGGCTTGCTAGGAGTCAAAATATACATGTCAAATGCAGGATGCAAAAAGTTTGAGAGAATTTATGATTGTCTGGCAGATTGGGGAAAGAAGTGCTTGTGCTCTGCTTTTGAGAGCAAAATACCAATTAATGAGACCACAAACCTCGTGGGTTTGCAGCTGTACTGTGTATAGAAGGCAGATCATGACTTAAGGTTTTGGTGACTAACCCTTCAGGGCGTGGGTTTGCGCTTCCTTGGTAAAAACATCTTTCCCTGCTGAAGGGTGACTTCAGAAATAGGTTGCCTATGGTGGCAGCAGGGATGGAGTCCACATGGCTGTCTGTTTCTAAATCTCTTACCAGGAGATGTTCTGTCAGTAGTTAAAGCTGATTTCTTCCCCTCATCCTTATCTTGCCTGTCTGCAGACAGGCACCAGGGATAGTCATGCTGTGATTTGTGCCCTACTTGTTACGGGTCCAGGGTTTTGGTGCTTTTGGCATCCTTCCTCATGATATCACAGACCAACTAATATTCTGTCTTTCAAAGCATCTGTTCCGAGTCCTCCATGGCCATATAAGAAATATTCTTTCTTTTATACCTTGCATCCATATGTCCTGGTAGTACCTGAAGGTGGTTTTAATGGCAGTCTAAAGGTGGTCTTAATGTAGAGTACTCTGAATAACCAGAGGGAAAGGGATAAGAGGCTGCATTGTAACTTAAAAGCTCTCTTGTCACTCTGTAAGTGCTACCTCTGGCAGCATGTGTGTGAAACTGTCTAAAGATGCTGTTAATCGTCTCTTTCCCTCATTGCTTTATAGAAAACACTTTTTTTTTTTTTATTTCCTTCCTTTCTCTTAGGGTAGTCTACAATGAAGTCATACAGACTGCTAAATACTACATGAGAGATGTGACTGCTGTTGAATCTGCTTGGCTCTTGGAACTGGCACCTCATTTTTACCAGCAAGGAACGGTACGGAATCGGCATAAAGCCCAAACGGTACCATTGCTGTATTAGCAGCTCTTGTATCTGAACTTTTAAGTGTTTATGTTTTGTTGTTTTCTATTTAATGGTACAAAAATGAATTTGGTTTTGTTCATTGTAGTGGTTAGCCTAAAGAAAGAGGATAATAAATTTGATGCGGGCAAGCTTTTTCCCAATTATCCAGCCAACAGACTTGATGTCAAAGTTACAAATTAGTATATCACTCTGGTAAATGAAGTCTTTGACCATTTTACGCTTAAATATAGGCACTTGCTAGCAATTTTCTGAACAGCAGTATAGCTAGGCAGGGGTCGTACTTTGCACAAAAATAATTTTAGAGGAGTCTTTCCGTGCTTGGCAAATGCTTGTGCAAATTCTGAGCCTTTTTTTGAGCATTAACTGTGTTTACTGCAAAAAAAAAATCAGCTCTGCTCTGTTCAAACTTGAAATGGCAAGGAACAGATGCTATTTGTGCAAACCTTTATTGCAAATTCTGTTGTGCGTGATATACCTACATTTTCTTTACAAGTATCATTTAATAGTTGTCACCATCCTTTATCAACACGGTCTCATGTGAATCCATCAATCTAGACTTACTCACTAGTCATTCTGAGAACTGGATTGGTATTAAATATCATCTAAATGTTAGTTCTGCTGGAGCTGTTAATACCACATGGCATGTAAATACTGTACAGGCAAGATTGCCCAATTGATCTTGCTTGTGAATTTCCCATGGGAGATTAATAACTACTGAGGCTTATATTCTAAAGTAGTGAAGTATCTTTAAATTACTCACTGAAAAAACACATTTGCATATCAGACCTATGCAAAATAAGAGATCTGTTCGTGCAGATGAGCAGCCATGTTGCAAAAATGGCTGTTTCTGATTTATGTATCTGCTAAGCTGTTTGACTTATTCTGAGAATCTTCTGTCTATTTCCTTTCACTTTCTGTGATTTTTGGAAAAAAGAAAAGCAGAGTGGTACATGGACCACGTAAGGACGTACCTCTGTGGCTACAGTGCACAGCACCGCTGGCGTCTGTCCATGTAATTGACTTGAGAGGGTTGAGGTTTTTTTGATGTTGAGCTTGGATAATTCATCTCAGTTATCCAGACGCTTACTGTCCATAAATGCACTTATTATGTAGCTGAATATCTTCTGCCTTTTTTTCTATAACGCATTTGACAAAGGCAGTAATGACCCCTGAGTCTTTAGCTAGTGTTAGACATTCTGCAAGCATGGTGTAAAGAGGAGATGAGCCAATGTTCCAGTTGTATCAAACCTGCTCCTGGAATAATTAGTCCTTTTGACTCACGTATTTACATGTTGTAACATCCCCTACACAACATAACATCCCATTATGGTATGACCTCTCCTCAGGCTCAATTTTTGGAGTGAGGTTTTCCTTTAGGTAGGTGGTGTTGGGGAATGTGACTCAATGGCTTGTTCAGGCAAAACTTAAGTTGCTTTTTGTAACTGAAGAGGGTTTGTCTTGAACAGCACTGCCTACCTGACTGAGAGAACATGGTTTTCAAGGCGGTACTACCACTGTTGTAGATATTCCATTCAATTACATCAGAACCTAATTTTTACCATT
The DNA here is from genome assembly GCA_013400135.1 of Rhinoptilus africanus. Classification (NCBI taxonomy): domain Eukaryota; kingdom Metazoa; phylum Chordata; class Aves; order Charadriiformes; family Glareolidae; genus Rhinoptilus; species Rhinoptilus africanus. The sequence goes on from VXBO01000501.1 coordinate 1,340,117, forward strand.
GACATCCTTTTGATTGGATAGAACTCAGTTTGCAGCATGACCGAAGCATTGCTTTCATCCTCAAATAAATGGAAGCTCTGGAGGAAACCTTAATCCTTATCAGCCAAAAGGCTTAGGTGTCTTTATAAAATCTTTAAAGATTAGAATTATTCCTGTTGTGTAAAGCTTTGAATAATACATGTAGATTTTGAATAAGCACGACATTGCAAGACATGCAAATTTATGCTAATTTACAGACATTCAGACCCTTTTTCTGATGATGGACACATCTTTATGCTATTAAGAGATTCCTGAAATACGAGAATTTTTATTCCTGTATCAAGTTAAAAACAAATTACAACTGAATAGGACTCTGTGTTAAAAGATTTTCTTTTACAGCTTGATCAAGGTCTCAGCCGATTGCGTCTCATTCCAAATTTTGCAGGACTTTGTGGTTTCATTCCACATTTTGGTAGGCCTTTTTCTTTAAGCGCACAGAGTTTCAGAGGTCCAATGCAAACGCAGCTGCAGCCTTAATGCATTAGTTAAAATCTTGCGCTTTGTGTACATACTCCTAGTGTTTATGCACGTGTGTTGCTGGGAGCACATGTCCCTTCCTATGCATTTTTACAAGCTGGCACCTTGCTTCCAGCAGGAAATTATTCCTATGCTTGCAGTTAGTACAGAAGTACTAGAAGATGATATTTTATACCAATCCAGAATACAATCGTTGGGATACATGTGGGTTTTTTATTTCATAGGTTTATTTTAGCTATATCAGTAACAAGCAGAGCTTGGGAAGGATAGTCTTTGATATTTTTTTTAATTGAGGATTGAAGGCTGAAAGCGTTCTAGTTGAACACTTTTCTAATTGTCTATATACTAAGCAATTTTTCTTTTCTTTTCATTTCTTGCAGCATCTTTCCTTGAAAGCAAAAAGGGCTAAAGTAGATGACCACTGATCTGACATGACTTAAGTCTTGTGACATCAGATGCAGAACCTACCAGTGATTTCACGCTGGCTACAGTCCATTCAGCAGTCAGTTCATTAGCAATTTGATCCTACATCAACTTAAATGTTTAAATGCCTGCCAGGATCTGTAGGGGTTTATGCATGACCAGTACACTGTAAACCTATGTAGAGCTTGCATTGTGGACATTTTATTCTTTGCCTACTTGACCACTGTTGTTAATCTGGGCATGTTGCTCCTTTTAAATAGGTAGAAAAACAATTTAAAAAATAAGAGGACATAAAGGACCACAAAAGACTGAAACCTTCAAGAAGGAAACTGATTTCCTGGAGTGGTACGGCTGCCTTATGAGAGTGGGGAATAGGGTACCCTGCCTCCTATTACCTAGAGCACTGTGACTACTACCGGCCAAACTGAGACTGACTCCTGCCAGCAGGAGCTCAGGGCAATGAGCTGGCCCTTGAAACGCAAGGGGCTGCCACGGAAATGTTGATGGACCATCCCAAACTGGTGCAGCTTGTGCTCCCAAGCAGTAAAAGTCTCTGGCCTGAGGTTGAGCTGCCCAAGGCCCCCTGTGCTATAACAGCCCTTCTGTAGGTGGCATTGCATTAAAGTGTCTTGTTTCCATACATCAGAGTTGCTGTTTTGGGAGAGAGAGGAAGAGTAGCTCAGTATTTTTAAGAAGGATTAATTTTTTTCTCCATCAGGGAATTATACAGGTATGTTCACAAACAATCAAACTACAGATGGGACTTTATTTTGCTTTTTTTTCCAAACAAGAGAAAAAGTGTTAGCCTCTCAGTGTTTGGAAATACCAGAAAACGTCAGCAGGGGTATATCATGGAACACTGGTTTTTAGCCTCTGTCATTCAGCAAAGATGAAAATGTTCTGTATTTTCCTATAAGGAACACAGTCCTATATATTTCTTTTGTTAATCTGTTCTTTGCTGCTTGGGACGCTTCTTCATGTGTTACTGTATGAGAAGGATGCTCTGAACAGCTGCTGCTTTAATTGGGTTTAATTACTTTTCAGTAAGGAACTATACGTTTTTGTGTTTTGTCAAGATAGGTTGGACACATGTATTTACTTTTTTTCAACCCTTTTGATATTTATTTTAGAAACACATTGCTTGAAAATTTTATTTTTGTAAGGCAACTGATTTGATGAATGTGGTTTTGGCATGTTAACTATAATTTTATTTTCTTTTTTTAAAAAGATAAGTATGTAAATAGGCAAAAATTTCTACATAGAACAAATGCCTTCCTTGTCACAGGACTGCCTTGAAAACTTTCTTGAAAGCTTCTTTATCTTCTCCCTTCCGAACACCTGCAGAGAGGACGTGTTCTGTCACGCGCGACATGCACTCTGTTCAGTGGCTGCGTACTGACTGCCAGCACAGAAAGATGTACCAGTCCCCACGTGTGGCACCAGCAGCGTGGCAAACCCTGTCACCTTCCTTCTCCTCTCCCTGGGAACCTCACCTTTGTATTACTCTCTCCTAGAATGGAAGCTCTTTGGGGCAGGGGCTGTCTCCTCGCCAGAGCTGAGAGCATTGGTGGTACTTAATAATTTAAGATTCAATTTGTGGCCTTTTTTTTTTTTTCCTCTTAAAGGATTGGAGAAAGAGATGAATATGAAGACTTGTGAAATGTTCGTGTCTCTCTGTCCTCTAGAAACATTCTTAAGAAAAATAAAACCATTGAAAGAAGGGAGCTTGAGAATGCATCACTTCAGCTGAGTAGCGGGTGATTTCCCAGCGTACTGGGTCGTTGGACTGTGCCGGTCTCAATTGTGAGATTGAGAAATTGGGCTGTCCGTGGGTGACTGCTTCATTTGCCGGTTCTGAGACTTTGGGGTGGTTCTGGAGAACTCTCTCCTCCAGATGTACTTTTCCCTGGCTGTACAGCTGCACAAGTTTGTCTTGGAACGATTGTTAAGAACCCAGCAAGGTGAAAGCTTCATAAGGTGCTGCAAGCAATTGTACTTTTCTAAGAATGAGCACAATAGGTCTTTTTAAACAAAAACAGGAATCAAGACTTGGTTTTTAGGTAGTTCTACAAACTATTGAGGTATTGCCAGAGGTGCAGAACAGGCAGGCTTTATACTAGGGATGCAGGCTAAGAATAAGTGGGTTTAGTATCCAGATTAAGGTTTCCTTTAGAGAGAAAGCGCTGCTCATGTTCGGAATCTGGACCGTTTGAAGACAGAGACTCAAAACTTGAAAGACCTGAAAATCTCTTTACTTTGTAAGATTTTGCCCTGCAGCTCTCTGCTAGAGTTGTACATAGCACTGTGCTTTAAATAATTTGGATTAAGGAGATGGGCAGCTGTGCCTTGTTGTTGGCTCTTTGCTGCGTAAACATTCTGTGTGCTGTTTTGGGGGGGTTGGAGTCATTTGAAGAGGTTTGTAAAGGAGTTTGTGAAACTGTAAGGATTTTAAACGTCACTTTTACAGAATGAGGTTAAAATACTTGGCTCTTGAATTAAAACGTTGCTTGAAATAGAAGTTATGCCACCACTGGCAAGATATTTCTTTTAAAAAGTAAATTTACAATCCATTAATGTCAAATTACTGTGGGGGGAGGGAAAAAAAAAGCTATACTCCTGAGGTCCACCAGAAAGTGCTCACAATGTTTCTACTCATGACTTCAGTGTTGTCGGTTATAGAATAAGATGAAGCTAAATTGGAATAAAAAAATCAGCGAAGACAATATTAATTGAAATATATTTCTCATCTTGTAGATCAAAAGTGATAAATTGATGGAAAATAGTCACAACTCTTCCTGGTTAATCTGAAGAAAGAGACCAGTAACTAAAAGAATACAATTTAAAAAGGGAAATAAATAAGGGAGAGGTAACTGCCATTTCTTCTCAGTGCTTTGTGATAAAAGTGCCTGTATAACAGGATATATAATTGAGCCACGCACACAGCAATGTTTGCTAAAGGTTCATCAAGGTAATGTGGTGTAACTTATTTTTAAGCGGAGTTAATTTTGTATGTGTGTTAGAATAAGCACATTACAGACAGGCATCAGGAAGAAGCGGAAAGTCAGGTTGCATGTGTCTTTAAACAGCAACAACAACAAAATAGTTTACCGGAATCAGATATCTGTGTGACTCTTTCTAGATCTGGTGGTTCAGATCGTTTCTGGCTCGTGGACAAGTGCAAACAGGGAATAGTTTCCTGTTGCAGCACATGGAAAAACAGGACAGAGCTGTGCACGGGGGGAGAGCTTTGGAGCAGCGTTTCTGCGGGAGGGATGGCAGGGCTGTAAGACACTAGCAACGTTTCAGTAATTCCAGCCACATTCTGCAAAGACATTTCTGATTAGGAGGGAGGGCTGAGCTTCTCTGTTGGGAGCCTTGTTCCGAGGGAAGGAGGGAGGGAAAAGAGCAGAGAAGCAGAGAATTATCAGCAGGGAAGGTGCAGGGTTTCTCCATCGCGAGTTCACGGGGTGCTTGGCTTGTTTGCTCCCCATCACTGCTGAGCGGGTGGTTACTGGGCTGCTGGCAAACTAAACTTCCAGCAGCTGATTGGGAGTTAATTAGCTGAGCCAGTATTGCTGTGCTCGTCCCCTTTGTGTGACTTTTGCGATGACCACCCTGACTGGCAGCCCTGGAGCGGACATCCAGGCTGCGTGCTGGTGGGGCGGGCAGCGGCTGGCGCAGGAGTGTGGTTCCCCTGGCCATGTGGGGTGGGAAAACTACCAAGACAATACGGCATCTCTGGGTTTGAAAGGTGATTCTGTTCTGAAATACAGCTGTCGAAAGAATTCCTTATGTTTCAGCTACTTTCTTTACCAAGGAAAATTATCTGCATCTGTGTTTTTCCACTGGCCCTTCAGAACCCCCTCATTTGGGAGCATCAATGTGCACCGGTAACTGTTGTCACCCTGTCACTGTGGTAAGTGTCACTTCCTGGACTAGCTCATCACTTGCAAACAATTCCATTGCAGGCAACTTGGAACCGAGGTTTATTACGGTAACTTCCTAATTATGTTATTCCCTATCAAGTGGCCATACTGTCAACAATTGGCAGAGACAGCCAACACAACCTTGGCATTCAGAGTGAGTTCCTCAGCCGGGACCTGCAGCAAACGAGTTGTAAGATGAACATAAGCGGCATGTGGAAAAACTGTCCTTAAATTCAGTTTCTGGTCTGTTCTCAGACTTGCAGAGTTGTTTTCCTTGAGAGCTTGGATAAGGTTTTTCTGCTAATTAATAACTATCTTTCTCTGTGAACTTCCCCAGAGATGTGCATTTTTGGTTTCAAACTGGCTGCATTTTGACAATGGTGCCAGTAGATGGCAGGCATCAGTTTCCAGTAGTAGTTTCTTAGGGAACAAATAATTAGCCTAATTCTAAAAAGTTTTTCTTATTCTTCAGTTCAATACTAAATTAGTTCAGTGATAAGTGGGATGAGGAAGGGCCAAGGGAAAAACTATCTGTGGCCTTGGGATAAAGTCAGTATTTGAAGTGCAGAGATTCATGAAACAGCCCAGAGTGCTTTGTGCCCTGCTGGGTTAAAAGCAAATTTTAAAAATGCCCCCCAAAAAACCCCCAAATCCCAACCAATAAATTCAATAGCAGTTCTTTCAATTCCACACCCAGTCATAAAAAGACACCTTCGCTGTGAGCCGTAGCTGGAGCTCTGGCCGGGTGTGCTGGGTAGGGGGTGTTAACACTGCAAGGAGACTGACCGCGTTTGTTACGCTCTTTTGTACTCGGCTTCTCCGGGCCACCAACAAGAGGTGAAATTAAAAGAGGTCTTTTTCACTTTTTTTGTGACTGCTTCCAGCTACAGCTCTTAGTTTTTCAATAAACTAAATTTTGCCGCCTTCTTGGCTAATAGAAATAATTTCGTAATAAGAAAATGAAGAGTTAATAGAGTCCTTCAAGTCCAATATTCCTGCATGTGGGCTCTCTGCATCCACAGAGTTCCTCCTGTGGAGTCAAAGCCTGAGCCTGGAGCAATGGGCCCACCCGACTAAAGGTATTCCCTGGGGAATTACCGAAGCGTCAGTCCAAGCCTGCAGGTCTTCTTGGTTACTTGGACCTTTCTTTTTTCCCCACATGGGTGTTCTTTTCATATCTCAGTTTGTGACTAAGTTAGGTGTGCTGAAATGCTCTTCTGGTGGTCGGTTGGTGAAGCTGTCTTGGTTGAAAGTTGGCGTTAACGGTGATTTTCCTTTGTGAAATACTGATACGCTGGCAAAGTGCCCCCTTCCAGCAAAACTTTGTAAAATTGAAAACCCCGGAGGGAAGCCACCCAAGCACTGGGGCCAGTTCTGCTTACAGATGTATGCCTGGAGACCTAAACAAGGCTCGGAGCGGCACAAGGACCAGAAATCCGTGGCCCGTAATCTGAAAATACGAGTCTGGGTCCAAAATGGGGCCAGCCCAGTGGCGTGTGTGAAGGGACNGAGGCAGGGGTTATATTTAGCTGCGTTGCCAATTATGAGAGATCAAAAAATTGCCTGGAAAAACTTGCCTTTCCCTCTTCTCTAGAATAATAACATTTAAAAATAAATAAATAAAATATAACCAATAAATATATAATAAATAATGATAAATTTATAGAATTAGAATAAGTAAATAATAAATACATATATTTAATTTGTCTTTCGATTTTATCTTCACTCTCCTCAGCAGTTCCCGGAGTGCGCAGCAGCAGGAGGAGCCCCCCACGAGGCAGGCCGGTTGCCATTAGCCATGTCGGCACAGGAGGTGGCCGCAGCTGAGATCTCTCCCTCGCTGTTTCCGTGGTGGCCCCCGGGCCTGGGGCTTGC
>VXBO01000501.1:1347052-1393155 GCA_013400135.1 Rhinoptilus africanus
GCGTTAACGGTGATTTTCCTTTGTGAAATACTGATACGCTGGCAAAGTGCCCCCTTCCAGCAAAACTTTGTAAAATTGAAAACCCCGGAGGGAAGCCACCCAAGCACTGGGGCCAGTTCTGCTTACAGATGTATGCCTGGAGACCTAAACAAGGCTCGGAGCGGCACAAGGACCAGAAATCCGTGGCCCGTAATCTGAAAATACGAGTCTGGGTCCAAAATGGGGCCAGCCCAGTGGCGTGTGTGAAGGGACGCACACATCTGGGACAGGGGACACAGCGTATTTTGTTCTGTAAGTGTCTGCTGCTGGCTCTGCTCAGGCGGGCGAAGGCTTGGGGGTGTCCTGGGGTGGCAGCCCCGAGGGAAGCGTTTCCCTGGTGGCAGGTGGATCCGGTCCACCCTCCCGCTTGGCTTTTATCCCTTCCCCAGTTTGTCCACGCTTCAGAGCAGCAGCTGTCGTATCCACCGTAAAGAAAATCCTGATCCCTGTTGGATTCTAGCCAGGACTGTAATAAAAAAATTAACAGTTTAAGGCAAAAAAAAAAAAGCCATTCTTTTCATGGCATCCCAGCAGATGTGATTTCTCTTGGAGGATGCAAAAATGGCTGTCCGCTCCCTTCCGAAATTGTCTTTTGCAGGGCTGCAGTTTTGCGAGGCTGGGAGAGGCAGGGGTTATATTTAGCTGCGTTGCCAATTATGAGAGATCAAAAAATTGCCTGGAAAAACTTGCCTTTCCCTCTTCTCTAGAATAATAACATTTAAAAATAAATAAACTGCAGGGAGAGGCAAAGGGCTTGGATGGAAGAGCTTTGCAGGTGGGATAAGTCAGAGGAGGGTGTTTCCTATCCTTGGAGTGAGCGTTGGACGTGGAGTTTCCCATCACCTCTCACAGATGCTCCGCAGCTGGAAGCAGGCACGAGTCCTGCTTTGCTTGGGCAACGGTCCCTTCGGGGTCAGCGGGTCTCAGACCTGACCAGGGGACACCCAAACACTTCACTGTAGACTTTCCATCCTGTCCTACTTTGCTGGGCAGAGTCAAAACTTGCAGGAGAAAGAGCAGCGCGGAGAACAAAAAGTCACAACAGCTTTTGGTTCCCTTCAGGCTGGGAACAAGGTCACTTCTTGCAGATGGCAGAAAGATAATCCCATCAGACAGGGAGCATTTTGATGCCGCAAATGTCTTTTGTGAGTTCCTTAACACCTGCTCTTTCTCTTTTTGGTACCCGGGGAGGTAGCGGGGGTTTGTAAGCACCCCCTGAGCCGTGGGAGAGCCTCGCTGAGGCGAGAGCCGGGAGGGAGCCCCTTCAGGTGGGTTAGAACCTGAAAGAGCCGGGCTCAAGTTCAGTCCTGCTACCGAGGGCAGGATCTGCTCGTCAAGCAGAGTTAATCCTTCCTATCCTTTCCCTTGCCTGGTAACATTTTGGGAGGACTGTTTCCAGGTGTGTGGGCCTGCGCAGGGTGTTCAGTGACACGGACCTTCAGGCGCTGCAGGGGTGGGAACCTCCTGGGGCTTTGGAGAGTGGAGAAGCAAGAGATGCGCTTGATCTAAAAACTTTTAAAAATCAGCAAAACATGCTCCAAAAGGTGCTTGTCACCGAAGGGAATGCCCTTCTGCACTCCGTCACCTCCCAGCGGCTGGGAGCAGGCTGCTGGGTCCCGCACTCCGAGGTCCAGCCTGGCTCCGCTGCCCCGTGGGCACAGCGGGGCGAGCGCTCGCGGGAGGCGTTGGCCACGGCAGCCGCCTAAGGACGGGCTGAGACTATGAAATACCGCCGGCTGTTAGGGGCTGTCAGGCTCCCAGGACACCAAAAAGGGCTCTTGCGGCTCCCCGGGGGGTGCTGGGCAGCCCGGCTCACCGGAGGGGCCAGAGCTGAGTGAGGTGCAGGGGAGGGCTCTGTCTTGCTCAAAATCACTTTGATTTCTTGGAAATTGCAGCTGGTGCTGATTTAACCCTTCGCACTGCAGGAAGAGGTGTGATGAGAAAGCAGCACGTTGTGGTGGCAACAGATCTACCGGAGAAGCCTGGAAGTGTCTTGTTTTAGCTGGGGATGCAGAAAGCCATTCCTCCTGCAGCTGCGTGCGTGGGACCTGCTGCACTGGGGCACTTCCAGAGGCGGTCATTCCTGGCTCTGTTAGAAAATCCCTTTGCTGCCTGCGCGCTAGGGCATCAAGCTGGGGTTTGGACACATAATCTGGTTCACGGGGCTCACCGCAGAGCCATGGAGCCAGTTATTAAAGCTTGCGTACGTGCCGCTCGTTTGCAGCGGCGCACGTCTCGTCGCGGTGACCGCAAAGAGGCTGGCGTTCCCCCTCCGTTTGGCTCGGGGTGCCCCGCGGCCATGGGGAAGCTGTAGGGTGCTCGTGGCCCCGAGCCTTGGGGTCGCAGAGGAGTTGGATGATTTTCCGTGCAGCTGTAGAGACTCAAGTTACCGTCTGGTTCTCATCCTGCCAACAAGACATCTATGGAATAGCTCCTTTTTAGTAAATTCTTTAGATGACAAATTGCAACGCTCGAGCCTTTCGGGAAGGCTGGGGATGTCACTCTTCAAAATGTCCCCGCTGCTGCTGTTTAGCGAGCAGGGTTTGTGGCACGTGAGCAGGTGTGTGACACACACCGTGCAGGTTACCGTGTGGGTAGCCGTGTGTGTCCTTAGTGTCACTCATCTCTGCACCGTTCCCTTGAAGCGCCCTTTGGAGGCCTCCTGAGGATGTGCTGTACCGCACGGCAGACTCACGAAGGCGAGGGAGGAGGCCCAAGTGGAAAACGCTCACCCTTAAATGAAGAACGAAGGCAGCAATGGTCAGAGGAGGGCTGCAGGTACAGGGGTGGTAAGAACAGCCATTGCTCTATGTCCTCCTGCTGTTCTCCACCGAAAGCTTTCTATAGATGCCGCTTAATTTCTGTCCCTTTGTCACCAAGTCCTTTTTAGTCTATTTAAGGGTTGTCTTGTCAGCTTGAGGAGTGGAATACAGAGGGAAGATCTGTTGTAGGAGGAGATCTGGAAAAGATATCCAGAGACTTCCCAGAGACTGGGAAAGCTCAAATATATGGGGAAAATGGAGGAAAGAAAATGTGGGAAAGACTGGGAAAACTCAAATATATGGGGAAAGCTCAAATATATGGGGAGCCGCTACTCGGTTCTTAGTCACTTGAGTGAAGTTCCCGTTAGGGTTTGTAAGCTCTCCAGGAGCCCATGTACCTAAGCAAGCAATAATTTCTGTCAAGACAGGTATTTTGGGCTTTGCCAGAATTCCTGTGTCAGGTGCAGTGAGAGAAGAGCTGAGCTGAGCCTAAGAGAGGGCAAAGCCGTGTTGATGGCACCCACGGAGCCGTGGAGCAGGGACAGCATGAGTGCCTGTCACCATCACGGGTCTTCTTCAGGCGGGTCCTCCAGGAAGAAACACCTTCAAGGAGTCCGTGGGGACAATGGACTGCTTTGGGGTGGGCTGGTTTTGTGTATTTTTACCAAAGTGAGAGCATAAACATTGTGTATGAGCCTCCTCCCTCCAGAATTTTATTCTGGAATGAGTTTTTCGTTGGAGACGGAAAGAACTGGCGCATCTGAATTTTGATGTTGACTTTGTCTCTCACTGGGTAAATCCACTGGTAGTTCATTTTACCGAAGTGTAAATATGGGTGAAATTTTATCTCCTATGGCAGTACGAGACTGTAACATCTGTCAGATATACTGACACCCACAAATGCGATACTTTCTGGAAGGCAAAAATGGTTTTGGCAAGTGGGTTTCTGTGCGTGAAGTTTTCTCGCCAAAGCTAGCTGAAATATTTTGAGCGAAAACTCTTCCTTCTAAAACTGGAATTAGCAGACTGCTGACGTCCGATATTTCTCAGTGCTGACTGATCTTTAAATGCTATGCTTGATTTGAGCTGCACTTTTTTCCTCCCTTCAATTTCTCTTCTAGATTTTGGGGTTTATTTATATCGCTTGTCTCCCTTTCATTCATCCTTTGTGGTCACTGGAGGAAAAGTAGTAGAGAAAGTAGTAGAGAAAAGTGAGTCTTCTCCCGTCGTAGTGGAGTGGCAGAGAGCGGTTTGCCATGTCTCTCCCCCCCTCTGTGTTTTTCCACTGCAGAAAGATGCAGGGCTACTCCCCCTCCCTTTCTATTACAAAAAAAAAAAAGCCATCAAAGCAGGGTGAAACTTCAAAGCATGGATAAAGTAAATCTTCCTTGGGAAAAAGATCAAAACATTTTTAATGAAAAGTTTTTTTTTGGGGGGGGGAACAAAAAAAAAATAACCAGGTTATGGCCCCCTCAGCCGTTTGGGCTTCATCTCTCCAAACCATGCTCTGCTCGTACCGCAGTCCCCCAACCCGCTGGGCCTTAATAATGAAAGAGCCGTTCTTGAGGCTTCCCACAGCTCTCGTTTCCGCCGCGTGCCTGCGTTGCTGTGGGTGAAGCACTGGCGTGACGCAGTCGAGGTGGGACGTGGTGAGAAAGCTCCCGCTGTCAGCAGGTTGCTGTTAAAATCTTGGTGCTTGGGTGATGCTGAATAGGCGATACGGAACTCCTACGTGGGGCAACACGTGGCAAATACACAATGAAAAAGGGCAAGTGGATCAAAATGAATGATTATAAGGAGCGGCTCTTCTAGCCAGCTTCTTGTCTGAGCAGCAAGTATGGTTCAGTGGTTTGGGTGTTCTTTTAACATCTTTAAAGATTAAATCCCTCCATCATTGTAGTGTAAACTTGCATTAGTTATTTACAGCTATAGGCATGAAAGGGCTCTGGGCGTGAGTCAGGGAGCTGCGAGGTCTGACATCTGGACGTCTGGCTCCTGCAGTGGACACCGCAGCCTGCTGGAGGTGTCTGAGCTTCGGTGCAATGCACAGGGACTGCTGATGCCAAAGGATAAGGTTCACAGCAGGAAACCCACCCGAGGTAGCCAGGCAAAGGTGAGTTTGCGGTGGTAGTCCCGGTGGGAGCTCTGCTCTTTGGGTTATTGTGAAAACTTTCCTGGAACAGAGTTTCTAAAAGCCCCCCTGTGAGGTGACGTAGAGATACGTGAACCAGTTCCAAAACTGTAAACCCAGTACTCAGACGCCAGTGGGATGCTGATGGCCAAGAGTGATACAGCTGTGGAGGAGCTACATGTCCTTCTGAGGGAGATGGACCCAGTTACAGCATTTCATTGACCTTCGCTAATGAGTGTGCAGAGCTGTAAGGGTGTTGAGTTCCTGGCTTTAGCTCTTGGGACTTCAGCACCCCACTCTGCTGCAAAACAGTCAAAATGATAACTGTAGGAATAGTGGTAAATTCCTGCTCTGTGCGATGGCTCAGGGTTTGATGGGTTCACTTAGGAGTCTACGGTGGGTCTTCGAAGCCCTCTTCAGTCAAAGGTGGTAAAACTCGCCACCCCCAGGAGGGAGCCTGAGGGTGAAAAGGGGGACACCCCGCACCCTCTGAACACGGCTGGGCTACCTCTCGTAAAAGGTGGCCAGCATCGCATGGGCTTGGGGGAAGGAGTGTGGCTGCAGCTCTGCAAGCAGCTCCCCGGGGAGCAGGGAGACGTGAATCCTTGTACAAGTCCTGTCTGTGCATTCGGTGTGAGAGGGACATTGGGCAAAACCCCTCACCAGGGCTTGGGGACACAGCAGGAGCTGGGACCATACAGTTACTGTGACCAGAGAGCCGGTCCCTGTGAGCTGGGCAATGCCGCCGCGCTGCTCCGGCCCCGGGGGAGTCTGGCTCAGGTTAATGGTGAAGGCTGGGGCGTCTGCAGTGCTGACAGCAGGGACAGCCGGGCTCGGAGGCACTCGAGTAACAAATTGAACGGTGAATATCTTAAGATGACTCTGGTTTATTGTCCAGATCAGGTCAGCGGAAAAAATATTGGGAGACTGAACAAAGAGACAGGCTGCTTTAGCAGATAAATGGACTGATCATTTCGTATTGAGGAACAATCTCTAAAACATAGTTTACTGCGCGGCTGAGGGCTGAAGCATTTGCTGATGCCAAGAGCTCCTTCTTTGACCCTAGGCACGCGTGGAATTAAATGGCGCGGTGTTTTTTGATGGTTAAACTCCCCAAAGAAGACACTCCATTTGTTACCAGGGCTCTGATGAAGTAAAGTGTGGTTTATATGTACAAGGCCGGCCTTCAACTCATCTCAGAATGAATGGAGAGGTAAAATTGAATTTTACACTCCTGCTGCTATGATTAATGTGCGGGTTCCCGGCTCGGGCGGCCGGCCGCAGGAGGGCAATGCAGGCTCGCTCTGCGGGTGCTGCGTCGGAGCCTGCCTCCGCTTACGCACAGGGATGCCAAGGAGAAGGGAGTCTGCAGGGGTAGGAATAAACCCGTTGGAGCAATAAATTCCCTGCGTCTCTGTCTCAGCACAGCCCTCCGATATGAGGCCGCACCTGACAAAGGAATAAACTTGTTAGATGAATAAAAGAGCACACATACATTAAATCAGGGAGTCTAATGCCGGGAGATGGAGAGAGGGCTGCGCAGCGCTGGCTATGCGACATCCGCCGCTGCACCGTGAATGGGAAAACGGGTAGAGCGGCTCGAGGGAAAAGCTCAGTGCTCGGCAGGGATGCGCAGGGCCGGAGAGCTTCTGGTGGCACTGCAGCCCTGCGGCTCCATCCTCTAGGACGGCTTGGAGGAAGGCACAGTAAAACCTGGGGGCTTTGAAAGCTTCGCACAGGTAGGAGAGGAAAAGCTGCCCAGCAGCCCTGGGAAAGTGTGTTGTCCTCACCCATGTCAGGAGCAAAGGAGTGGGTGAGACCTGTTCCTAACTTCATGTGGGATTGAGTGTCAAGTTGGGAGGCCAGGCTCTAGGAAGCATCCTTGCGCTGAGGAGAGGTCCTCTCCGCAGAACTTGCTGTTATACTCTCCTCCCACTCCCTGGGACTGGTTTTCCTGCCAAGCAGGGAGGGTTCTTGGCCTTTGATTCCTTTCTCACTGGTCCTGGTGGGGAAACAAGCTTCTGTGAAACTCCTCCATACTCAAAATTGTCCTTTGTCCCTCCTGCATGTTTGCTGTTCTGGGGCATGTCCTGCTGCTTTGTCTACAGCGTAGTGATCACCTCCTTCACCCCGACCCCCAGCTTCCCTAGGCAGAGGTCAGCTGGAGGGTCTACAAATAAGTCCTCCCTTCTGGTTTATCCCCAGGTGTGGGGGATGATCCAGCCCAACTCACGAGTCAGTGCACCATCTTCCTCCTGCAGAATTCCAACCTTTTTGAACTCCCTTTGCCCTACACAGCGGTGTTTGCCCAAAGGAATGCTCAAACAGCAGCATTAATGCTCAGGCAACACGTGATGGGGAGTCAGAGAGAATTGGTTGACTCTGCCCCCTGGGGTAGGAGGAATTTCCTAGAACAAGCAGGACCTGAGGCCTGATGAAGAGAGGACTCGGTGGGGGTTTTTTTTCTGCTAAGATTTTATATTTTTTTAATATTTTTTCACCCCTTATGGTGTTATCTGTTAGCTCTAAGAACCAATCTTCTGCATGCTTACAAATGATGTGCCGCACTTGCCACGGTTAGATGGAGAGCAAGCCCTGCGGTTAATCGCTGCGAGACTAAAACTGTATCAGCTTAGTTTAGGTAGGAAGGCATTCAGCTGCTAAAGGGTGATGTGGTTTTTGAAAATTAACATTTAAAAAGGTATAAATCAGGAAAATGTTGGGCTAAGTACTGGAGAGGGCTGTTCCTGGATTAATGCAGGTAGTGGAGTGCTTTCCCTAAAATTCACTATACTATTTGCCTAAAAGTGGAGCAATTCAAGCCAATGACGTAGAGCAAGAGTAGAACAAGGTAAGCAATTGCCTTTCACCATCTCTGCATCCCTGAGCTCAGGATTTCTGAAAGATAAGAATCAGGGTTTGCAACAGGAAAACAATATGGAAACCTGTTAGATCTGGTCTGCTGGAATCAGTGGACTCCCACCTATGTGTCTCTAGCAGGACTGAAAATAGAACTGTGTAAATCATCTATTTTTCTTAATATTTTTTTCTCGACAAACTGAAGTTTTAAATGTCAAGTATAAGATGAAACGTCTGTTTACTTTGTATTTTTTCTGTTGCAATGCAAAATCAGATATACTGTTTTGGATCCCATTCAATTTTTTATTCCAGATGAATTATTTTGTTTTGCTCTTAGTTAATTCTAAATGTAGGTACATTTGTAAGATTATCTCACCAGAGAACACATCTCAGTGTCTACAGTATTCTGCCCTTACCAACTGCTGGGGGAAGAGCCCAAAGCTCTGGAAATGAGCCCGGTCGGAGGAGCAGCTGTATCCGTATGATGGTGAGCATGGAATGAACCAGTTCTCCTCGGGCAATACCTTGTTAGTCTTCAAACCAGCCACCTACTGCCAGTGGCTGGAAAGGCTTCTTCATCCTCCAGCCAGGTACACTCTCATTGAACACCCTGTGCCTTGAGGAGCGCTGTGCTTTACGGAGTTCCCCAAAAACACCTTTGGTCTTTAAGTTGATATCATTTTAGAGAGACATTTAGAAGCCATTGACCGTTCTGTTTGTTTTTTCTATGCCACATCAAAATAATTTTGTTTGGCTTTCTGAGCTAGTGAGATGGGAAGAAAAGTTTTGCTCTTGGTGAGGAACATAGACTTTCTGCTTATGTGCCTTTTTGCTCAACTAGTGGGAAGGGGTGTGACTCCAGGGGACAGAGTTTGCATAGAGGCATCTTTTGAAAAGATTTTGGTGTCAGGAAAAATCCATAAAGAAACCGTATCTTCTTTCTTACTAGTGTAGAACCTGCAGCGTCATTTCTCTGCTGTTTCGCCCAGCCTGGGGATGAGATGTCTGCTCCATTCGTGGCCCTTTCCACTGGCCAGGGCATCTGTATCAGGTAAGATTGAGCTACAACGAGCAGAATTAAAACCATCACTCCGCTATAAATGGAGCTTTTGGTGGTCATTGGTCACTTCTTTAGTATCAAGAAGTGCCAAGTGTGACAAGCTGCTGCCTGGAGCCTACGACAGACTGTCCCTTGCCCCAAATCCAGGCTGGGCAGAAAGGCACAGCGGCAGTGGAGGGATGAGGGTGCCTCTAACCTGGGCACATCACCCCCAAATCCATAGTAAATCTGAGCCCATCCACTCTGGGTAGGGTGGTATGGCCAGGGGGGCAGGCAGCTTTTGAACATCTCCTTTGATTTAGCTCCACTCCTCCCGGCAAGGAGCTGTGGGTGCAGCGGGCGCCTGGCTGACAAACAATAAACGGCTGAAGGATAACAATGAGTCAGGTGAAAAAAAGGAAATTGTTTTTTTGACAATCTGCTGTTGGGGGAAAGGGGAGGGGGTGGAGGCGCAAAAGACCCTGTAAGAATGAGGAGCCTGGGAGAAAGGGGATAAGTTAACATTAAATGGGCATGTGGTGACAGGGGGGGAAATGGTGGGACAGCTGGAAATGCAGCAGGAGGCTGGAGAAAATCGATACGAGATAAGCGTTCCAGGGGTAGTGCTGTTCATCAGGTGACAAAGTTAAAGGCAGCGAGACACTAAAAGTGAGAAAATATCACTGACCCCCTGCAGTATTGATCAAACAGCTGAGACATTCAAGGCCAAAGTCACTAATAAAGTGAGACGTATCAGCAAGAAGCCCATGAGAGGAGATGAGTTGGCTTCCGAAGGCCTTAAAAATAAAAATAAAATGTATCTGCAAAAGTTCTTCTTAACCATCTTCTTTGTCTTGTTAAGTGCAAAGGGGACAAAGCAGCTTTGTGGAGAGGCACAGCCAGGGATCCGAGATGCATGAAGGTTTGCTGGGTTATTGAGGGGGGTTGAAAACTGAGTGGGTTTTGCAGCAGAGGGAAAAGAGGAGCTGGTGATGCTGGGGAGGGCCAGCAATGCTGCAGGGTGCTGCCGACAGTTTGGGGGGGGCTCACCCAACTCTGCTCACAAACATCAGACTGGAGTCGTGCCCCAAAATACAGGTTGCAAAACTAGAAGGGTGCTCCTGTCTTACCCTGGCTGTCTGAACTCCTCAGTGATACTCATCTGCTGGTGATGTCCCACAAAGCTGCAGCCTTAAATCACCAGGAAGGGAGGATGGAGCTATGTGTATTGCTTGGTTTCCCCTGATGGCATGTAGCTGAGGGATGCAGGTAATGGCAGGTCCCTCACAGGACACAGACAGTTCAAACGGGACCAGTAATGCAATTAACAGACATTTATTCCCATTCGTCTGAAATCGTGCCTGAAGGATTTGATGCCCTCGTTTCCTTTGCTTTTTGAAATAGGTTCAGGTCAGCTTGGTTTGGCCACAACCCTCAGCTCTCCTTGACCACCTCCTGTACCAAAACTTGCCCCGGAGCTGGAGGAGACCATGCTGACGGCTCTGCTGTGCATGGGGACCCTGCCTGCTGCTGGGGAGCCGGGGCTCACAGAAGGTCTGCGGGGCAGGGAACAAGCCTGGCCCGGGGTGAAGACCCCTGTTCCAACTCCCAGGGTCTTCAAACTGACCGTTTACGGAGAGTGGGCAGGGTGAGAAGAGGGAGGAAAGTAGCTGCAAGGAGAGTAAATGCATTTTCAAGCGTTGTCTGGAAAAGATAACAGTAGAGAGAGGAATAAGGCTGTGTGGTAGGCTACAGTGGAAAAGAGAATAACTCCCTTTTTGGTTCTTGATGATGCATACATGCGAAAAAGAACAAAAAAACCCTCTCTTCTTTTCTTAGAATTAAAAGGACTGTGAGAGTCTCTTCACCACCTCTGTTTTTGAATGAGGGAAAAACCAATAGAAACAGTGTGGGGGGAAAAAGTGCAGGATGCAAGAGTGCTTGAAATGAGTTTAGACAAAGGTCCAGCCAGTTCCTTGCAGGTATGTGGATTTTAAGTGAATAATTCACGGATATGTTCATCTGTACTGTGAAAAGGCAGCAAATTAGAGTAACTCCTTCTGTTTAATATTTGTATCTTCTAGCAAAATCTTTGTTGTTTCACATACATTAGAAGTTAGAGTGAGGCAGGAACTAAATTATCTGCTTGACTTCTTTGTTGCTAAAATGCCCTTTTATTCCAGTTCTTTGTGTGTCTAGGAACAGGAGTGTCCCACAACTAGCCAGAAATAGCAGAGAGGGTCTGTTTAGGCCATTTCGTTGAGCTATTTTATAATTATCCTAGAACTGGCATCATTATCTGTTTACATGAACTGTTGTCTTCGTGCACTTTGTTTTACCTGCCTTTACTGTGGTTGTTAAGATCCTGAACACTGTGAAAGCAGAGTCGCATGGGACTTTTTCTTTTGGCTCAGAAAGAAAAGGAAAAAAAACCCACCCTTTCATTAATTTTTGTGAAAGATAGCTTCTACTGGCTCCTGCCTTTCCTTTGGCTTTCGCCCACCTCCCTTGTGGAGTAAAGAAGGAAAGGAAGATGAAATAAATACTAATTTACTAAGTGAAGGTATACAGGAGATCCCCGTTGTAATGGTGATGTAGTGTCCTAAAAGCATGTGTACCGTGCGTAGTTTTAGCACAGGAACTGCCAGGTCCTCCTGAGGAGGTTTTCGGGGGGAAAGAGAAGAGGCCACAAAGGAAGCTGACAGAGGAGGAGGGAATTTATGTAGCTTAGCTATAGCGGAGAGAGGTTAAAGTAATCGCTGGCTTCAGTTTCTATATGACGGTAGAAACAGCTGCACCTTAAATTCATATTTGAAGACCCTAAAACCAGAAGACAGTGTTTGCTGTGATGGATAGGCTTACCATTGGAACCGTACTGCAAATTTCAACTGGGACATTGACTATTTTATTCACAGCAAGGAGAGATCAGCGAGCAAAGACAGATTAATGTAATTAAATCAATATGCGATCACTAAGCCTCACAATAAAACCTTAAATAAAAACTTTGGGGAGAAAAATTGATTACCTTTGCGGAGTATGAGATGGAACAACTGTTTGTTCAGGAAATACTTTTTCAACAGTTTAAAAGATGTTTGATGACTCCTTCCTCTCCTCCTTTCCCCATCCTCTCATATGATAGAAAAACTGGTAACTGGTACATCAGAGGGTTTTTTTTCCTTTTTTTGTCAGCTTTTCCAGCACTGAAAGTTTGAACATGTGGTGTGAAGAGAAGGAAACCCCACTGCAACCCTTTGCACCTCTGTCCCTTCAAGAAAGGTACAACTGTGCCTCTTTCAGTGGTATTTCCAGACCTTTTGTTTCGAGCAGATTTCATTACCTAAATGAGGAGAGATCATCAAGACTTTTACAAGCTCAGTGATCTTGGGTGTGCAGCTGCTGGACGCACAAGTGTTTCTTGCAGACTCTGTTGGGTTTTATACCGAGTTGGGCCTGTTGGGTTTTGTGCTGTTACTTCCTCGGAAATGGTCAGCTGAGATGCTTGGGGAGATGGGAAAAATTATGTAGGGGATCGAAGACCTGCCAGGCTCACCCTGCGGCAGCACGCGCGCAGGAAGGTGCTTGCTGCTGACCTGCAAAGAGCTTTGCTCCTCTGCAACGGGCTTTTTCCGAAAAGGTCTGAGCTTGGTTTGCCGTCAGCTTTGCTCGCAGGATCACAGAGGGCGTTTGTTATGTCTGCTCTTAAAACAAAGAAGCTTTCCTTTCATTTCAAGCCTCCACATCTTTGTGCAGCTGGGTTGCTGCTGTCAGAAGACTGTTCACAGTTATAAGGACTCAGAGCCTCCCCTGACTGGTGATCTCTCTTATCTGTCTCCTGTGACATTACCACACGTTTTAGGCTTTCAGCAAGGTCACCTTGCTGGACTTGTGTCGCTGGACACATGAGTAATCCTGCAGATCTCCCGCTGCTGCAAGGGCCATGGCCATCGAACCCTCTCCAGCTTTCTCCCTTCCAGTTCATCGGTGTTCCTGTAACTTCTGGCTTTTTACACGAGACACCCCACTTTGCCTACAGATATTGAGAAGTGCAGGTGAGAGTGTGGATGCTGCACGGACCTCTGGACCTGAAGTCCATCCCCTCCCCATAACCGCTTACTCCATCCCCGTCCCCCTTCCCGAAGCAAAGCTGAGCCACCACCTCATTCGCTGCTAACGAGGGGGCTTTCCCAGTGCATCAGAAATGCCGGTTCCTCCTGACCCAAATTGATGGGGCGTGAGGACCTGGGCAGCACCTCGTGCCTCGGCAAGGCCAGCCTGAGCAGGGGGATAACGGATGATGTGCCAGCACTGGAGCGCCTGTGAGCACCGTTAAACCAGCGTTCGTCCCGCCTGTTGGTATGGTAACGGCCCGTTATTTAGTGGAAGGCGCCATCCATAGCGCCGTCCGGCTATTTGTACTTGTCTAATTATTATTACTCTTTGCATTTTCTTCCAGTGGATGAGTAATGGAAGAGGGTTAGAGGGAAGGGAAGGTGCAGGGGAAGAGAGCAGTGATTTGTGGGATAGGTATCTCGTCTCGGAGAGGAGGACATTCATCTTGCTGAGCATCCCCGGGCGGCCCCAGCTGCCTGTGCATGGTGTTCACACACGGATGCCTGCGTGGGTGTCAGCCGACGGTGACTGGCAGGGCTTGGGTGGGGGCTCTGGTGTTATTTAAGGTTGTTTTGATCTGTGAGCGCCAGTTATTCGTGTTTTGATTTCTCAATATTCACCAACAAGCCAGTTGTTTCGACAGCAAGCCATCTCCTGATGAGACCTGAAGAGATGTAAAAAAGGCTTCTCAGATCCTGGTCCAAGCTGTTGTGCTCATCGTTAATAAATAAAACCTCCCACTTTGCATAGGAGTTAGTTTAATGAATTAAGCTAGATTAAACAGTCCCTTTCTCTTCCTAGAGCTGGAGACAATTCTAGATTTCTCAGGGCAGAAATCTTTACCCAAATTGGGACAGCTTTAGAGCAAGCCTTCCTTTGGTGGAGCACGTCGGTGACTGCAGTAACACACGGTTGCCCCTCAGGTCACAATGGTTTTGTGAGGATATTTCATGGGCTTGTCTCAGCTGGTTGTAATGATGATTGGGAAATAGTCCCCTGATGCATCTTTTTATTTGCACGTGTGCAAATCCATTTACCTGCCTCCTGATAGTCTTGCTTGGTTTTTGTCTCTTGACCTAAAAGTTCCCTGAATAGTGCTGCTGACTCCCAGAGGGATCCCCTCTTGTGTTTTTCTACGGTCTCATTTGGAGTCAATTGTCTTGTTTTAGTGGAGTGCAAAGTATTTTGGTGTCCTGGAGATTTACAGGGGTGGGAAGAGAACAGAACGTTTTCCGAAGGTGGAGAACAGGGTATTAATCCCTACTACATTGAGAGATGCGTAGATGAGAAATGTGGATGTGTCTGAATAGAAGATACAGTCCAGTATCAGCTCAACTCAGCTTCTGTTAATTAAGCTTTTTTATTTGTGTTTCACACAGGTCACCTGTGATGCCTTTAAACACTTGTAACAACTAGTCTAAATCTCCGTTATCGATTTCTTTGGCGGCAGCCATGGAGCAAAGAGCAGCTCGTACCTTCTGCAGCAGAGCTTGTGTTTGACCGAAGAAGTCTTCCCCTTGTTTTAGGTAATACCTAAACATCAAGAACCAATAAAGCTCAACAGCACGTTGTCTGGCTCTTGCTGTTTCACAAGTGTGAGTTACACATGGAATATTTATAGATGCAATGAAGGAATTCTATGGAATATTTATGGATGGAAGGCAGGAATTTTATCAAGGGTCACTTTTATTCCATGGAGTGTATGCTTTTATGCAGCTATGCAGAGAGTTCTAGGCTGATTTTTTTGCATTGATTTTATTTTTCTATCTACTTTTTTGCCATCTGATTCCCGAGAGGAGTCTTCCTGAAGTCTGCACAAACTCATATCATGCCCTAACCTGTGATTATAGAGAATTTCATGCTTATGTTGCTCTCCGTGGCTGTGGGGGATCTCTGGGCTGTTCTGATAGCAGAGGCTTTCACTGTTGATGCAGAGCCACATTCAGCAAGGTGAGGCCTTTCCAAGACAATCAAACACTTCTTACTCGGCTCCAGAGAGGGCAGAGGGTAAAAACAGCGGCTGATGTGTTACCTTTCACTGTGCTCTTGGTTTTGATGAAAAAGCAGTAAGTATCTCCTTTTAGTAAATAAACAGTTGTATGAGAATAAAAGTGCTGGGCCTGGACCGAAAATAAAAGGGTTCCTACGCAGGGATAACACCAGCTTTCTGTTTGTGCTGATGGTGTTTCTTGTAGGCACTTTGGGGGAAGTTTGGAAACTAATACAGACAAAATGCAACGGGACCAAATACAGGCTTTCTACAGTGAAAACAAAACCCCTCAAAGACCTTTTCCTGCCTCCCCTCTCTTCTGGAGGTGTGCACTGTATTCCCTGTAACGACCTGATCTCTCAGGACCTTCGGTCCAGCCCAGGGGAGGCCATTGAGGTGCTGGGAACTGCTGGGATGGGGATGGATCTTTGTCCTTTGACAGAATAGTCCAAAATTACTGAAATTCATCCGGAGTAGGCACCAGATCAGAACTTCTTTCCCTTGAGCAGTCTGTTCTGTTAACTGCTAATGGCTTTGTAAACCAAAACCATCCTTCGTTTTGGGAGAGGAAGAGTTTTGAAGCTCCAGAACAGTAAAGGTATATTGTCTCTCGCAATCACAATTTGATGTGCTTGACCATAAGCCCTGCTCCTATTTGAATGTTTCTTGGTAAAGGAATTAGAAGATGCTTGTTGGCTGAATTTCCACGGGGTTTTGGCTCATGGCCGAGCATCCCTGTCTTCCCCGTGCCCTGGGGCACAGGGAGGGCCTGATACAGAGGTCGCCAGGGCTGTGTTTAATCTGCCCCTTCAGTTCTGTGGCCTGGGAAGGGAAGGAACAAAAGACTTCGGCTATAAAAGGCCCCAGCACAAGCCAATCCGAGGGCACGGGGTAGTAACGGCCAATTATGATGGTATTATAAAAGATGGCATTACAGCACTGAAAGTATTGATTGAACCTTTAGCCATTGCAGACACTGAAAGAGAGAGAAAGAATGAGTGTGAGATCAATATATGCATCTTTAGACCTATTTATCTCTGGGTGATTTTTTCCATTCCCCTTCCTGTTCGATATGGCATAATTTACCTTCATAAAGTGTTCAGCGTCAGGGGTCCATTATCAGAGTAATCAGTTTTGATTAGTAGAGAAAGGGTACAAAATTGTTTAGCCTCTAGATAGAACTGTGAAGAGTGAGTAAACTATGCTTGACAGCACCTAATGCAGTTAGAATGTAGACTTAATTTGATTCCAATTCTTTATGGCTTTCCGTGATTTCAAGCATCTATTGGTTTGTTAGAAAAATATAATAGGAAATGGGCCGTGGCAGGTGGGAGGGGAGAGGGAGGAGAGAGATAATTTAAGTTTGCAGGATGCAATTTTCCTCAATATAAACATTCTAATGCAATTTGATGCCCATTGTGTTTTGGTGCGCCAGGCGGGAGCTTTTATTTTGCAGATTTATTTTTAGCACTTTGAGCATAGACAGGGGGTAACCCAAGCTGAATGGCTGGCTGCTCATTCCCAATGCCACGAGCTGAGCTTCAGAAATCCTGATGTCCAGTACGGAGCTGGGAGTGGAGGCTCTTGTCTTTCCTTCCCACTCTCTCCCTCATACTGCACTAGCATCCTCCTAACTTGTTTTTGCTCTTGTTAAAATGGAGTGGAGAATCATGTAAAATCCATTAATGGTGGCAGAGCTCTTGGAGATCCCCTAGTGAAGTAAGCGTCCTGCTTTGAAGTCAGTCATTAATCAGGATGTGATTAATGCTACTGGATATACCGTCAGTGTAAAAGAAAAGGCAATTAAGATATTACTAGGCAATGACTTCACTCTGCTCCGATTCTCAGAGCAACTAGCAGAACGGCAGTACAGTACGCTGGAAAGTATTACCTGATTTCCCAGACTTCTGTAATTAGTCGGTTTGGATCCTCAGCGCCAACTCGGGTAGGCCTAAGGTGGCCGCTTCACAAGTCATGTCTCTGCCTCTCCCAGCTGGAAAGAGGTTGGTCGGTTAACAACATAACTCAGTTCATCCCGTCTCTGATTTAGCTTAATGACATTGGGGAAGGACTGTGAATCGGCAGCCGGCCTTGCTCTTTTTGAATCGGAGATGCTGATGTTGTAACCTAGATTAACCCCACCACAGACGGGAGCACCGTTGTTTAAGGACTGTACTCAAGCACCAGATGCGTCTTTGGTGTTCAAGTTTGGAAAATGAACAAGTATCACCGGTAATTAAATGGAATGGGTGTAAGGTGAAGAAGGGACCACTCTACAGCACTGCAGATTTGGGACTGCAGAGAGGGGAGGTTTGTACTCTTTTGAGAGGCCAAAGGCTCTTTTGAGAGCTTGTATTCTTTTGAGAGGGCAAGAGACTAGCCTTTACGGACACACCTTTGGTACGCTGAGATAAAAGACTTTACCCTGCATTTATCCATGATAAATTCTGTAGGAACATCTCTTATCTCCTGCTTGCTCTGTTGCTCTGTCGTTAGTCGACAGATTTAAGTGGCATACCCTTTAAATGCAGGAAGAGATGAGATGAAAGAAGAAAAGCCTCTCTCCTTGTGCAATGTGTTTCTTCATCTCCCTCATTTCAAAGCCCTGTAGGGCTCCTGGTGAAACCCTTTCTCCCATCTCCACAGCCGCAGGAGGTGGATGGCATCTCAGCTGCCCCTGTTCACGCTCCCTCATCCTCTCATCCTGGACCCTCCAGTCTTTCCGTATTTTTTTCCCTCAACGTACTAAAGAGCACACTGCAAGGAGAGCTCTATTTTTCCACAGCTGGGTGTACAAGGTGACGGGGGGGGGGGGGGGCGCGAAAGCTGTTGGCGACTTTTTCAGCTTACTGTGGCAGTTTGGGGAGTTAAAGGATTTAGGACTGACCAAAAAAATCCAAACCTAAACCAAAATTCTTGGCCAAACTGGGCAGAAGAACAGTTTATTTTTTCACTTTAAATCCACACCATCTAAACTCAACTTAAAAATATGTTCTGATTTTGCATGAAAATAGTGTGTTCTGCAAATGTCAAGATGAAATGTTGTTCCCTGCCCTGAATTTATTGGTAGAATTTTGATTGAAACAATTAAGAGAAAACAATATGAATTCACAAAACATTTTGGTTGACCTGAATCTGCATTTATTTAAAAAAAAACAAGGGGGGGGAGGGTAGGGGGGAGAGAAAAAAAATAATGAACTAAACCAAAAGGAAAAGGATTGGTTCCTTTTCTTGTGTTTGCCTCTCTGTTACCCCATTCCCCCAGTGCTCTGCCCTGGCTACTGGTCTCACACAGCTCCTCTCAGTTTTGCCCTTTCATCTGGAGTTGTTTCCACAAGAGGTAACTGGAGTGGGCTCTGTAGCTCCCAGCATCTCCCACAACTCACCTTTCTCACTACTATTTCTCCAACTTTGTTCAAACGGAGATGGAGAGGGTCCTGAGGCAGTGGAGCAGAGCATCCCCCGCATCCCTGCATCCCCCATTGTGGTGGGAAGCGACACTCCGGGGGCGTTATCAGTCATGTCAGGGTCGGAGATTAGTCCTATAGCACATGCCAACAGGGAAATCCACACTTTATTAGATGTGTTCCAACCCCCTGCTCTCCTCTTACTATAAACTGACGTGAGGATTTAATTTCAGGCTTGCATGAGATAAATGATCAATTAGGGGGTGAGGCGAAGGGACGAGGGAGCAGCACGGGGGCAGCAGGCAGGTCACCGCCCACATGCCAGCGGTGAGGGGCACTGCGAGGCACACGGCGGTGCGTTGGGTCATCTGCAGCCGTAAAACTTTATGTGAATGTAAAATCGACGATAAAACCTGAGTGTGCCAACTCCCATTGTATCTACCTGAAGCTGTTAAACCCTGCTCAGACACCCATCTTGTTCTAAATCCCTCCCCTCCCTTTTTTTCCCCTCTCGGTCTCCCTCTCTTTTTGTCTACCAAGAGAAGTTGAGTAGTTAGAGGAAAACCAGACAGATTCCTTGAAGTTGGCCATTAAAGTCCCACAAGGGACCAGCCTGGATCTTGCATCTGCAAAGCCAATCCAAGCTGCTGGAGCTGGCATCACATCGGCACACGGCTTTTGGTATCCCATCCGTCTCTGCCCACCGATGTGAGGGTCACTTGCCATGGGTGAATTGATCAATAACCTTTTACACAGCATTTTTTTTTTTTTGAGCTTTATCTGTAAAATTAGAGCTAGACAAATCAATTTTTGTAATAGGATCTCTAGTCACAGCTCCTTTATTATTTGATGACCCAAGCCTTTAATACCTTTTTAATGCTTTGGAACGGAGGTGGCGCTGCCTGCTCTTGTGCTTTTACTGAGTCTTGAGATATTTGGTTTTGTGTTTATAGTCCCAGCTCCTGGAGGCAAATGGCTGCAGGAGAATCTTGGCTTTTGTTTTAAAGCGTTTCTAGTAATTGTGGTTTGAGAGAATGGCTTTAAAATGTGATCTGGCTCCACTGTAAAGACTCAGGAACTAGAAGGCAAATAAAAAAGTTAAAAAAAACCCACAACCCCTATTGTTTTTTTGAGCTACTTGTGCCTTTTTTTTTTTTGTGGGGTTGGACAACTTATGCTCACAATACCTATCTCCATATCT
This sequence comes from Rhinoptilus africanus, assembly GCA_013400135.1. NCBI lineage: Eukaryota > Metazoa > Chordata > Aves > Charadriiformes > Glareolidae > Rhinoptilus > Rhinoptilus africanus. Next base: position 1,366,591 of record VXBO01000501.1, read on the forward strand.
AAATCTACCTGTCTGGAGATGTTGACTTGTACTTTTATCATTTGGAAACTCATGTCTAAGTGAGGAATTGGCAAACAGCTACCATCAACTTCAACAAAAAGATCTGCAACTGCTCTCCTCCTCCTGTGTTGCTTCACTTGCTGCAAACCCAGTGCAAGCCAGAGCGGCAGAACGCTGGGCTGTGCAAAAATGGCTTTTCACGGTGAATTTATTTCCACTCTGAAAAGCTGGAAGTGGCTGTAGGAACTTCTGCAACTGGAATCAAGGAAAGGCACTTCAGGCTCTAAAGGGATGGACAAGAGGTGGTGTGACACTGGGTGGTTGGGACGATGGTGGTGGTTTATCTATCAAAAAAAGAGGGGAGGAAGACTATCACTATCTTAACTAACACAGTCTTAACTGACTCTGCGTTTAGGTTTTTTTTTTTAAAGGCATGACAATGGCATAAATTTATTTTTGTTTCTATATTTTTTTGTTCAAGCCAACATGGTACTCTTCATACAGACAATGAGCTGATGATTTGCTGTGTGTCAAGGTAGCCGGCTGGACTGTAAGCGCTCGTCAAGAAAATGGAATGGGTTCATGGAAACTTCTCTGGGAACTTCTGTTCACAGAAATGCCATTGTCCTTGTCCACTCAGTGAGAAAGCTGCATCCATGAGCATCATTGCTGCTCTCCGATCACCTCAGGAGTCCGAGCTGTCTGTGCATCCCAGTCGTCTCTTCAAAATGGTACGTTGAAAGCAGTTTTTCATCTCAAAAGTACAGGTTTTGATTTCTGATGAGAAACAGGCTGAATTTTTGAGGCATTGCTGAAATGCGACGTTTCACACCACCTTTTATCTGTTTGATAGCAGCTGACCATGTAAATGGGAGGGGAGAGTTTTGCGATGGACAACAGCTCCCTTCTTGCCGATCTCTGTTAGAAACTTCATCCTGTGTGTGAATGGGCCGGAAGTACTAACAAAAAAATCAATCATAATGAATAAGAAGGATTTCTGGGACTGTTTTTTTGGTTCGCAGCCCAGCAGAACTCTTAAACACATGTGCAGTCTTAGGGAAGTGTGTAACATCTAATGTGAATTTGTTTCAGCTGTGTTCACGCCTTTTTCTCAAGTACTTCCCATGAAAATTTGGACTATAAAAACCTGCTGGTATGAAAGAATTTTTTCCTATAAAGTTCAACGTTTTGTGCAGCGATATTCCATATCCCAAACTAATAGTTTGCATGTGCGAATCAAAGTATTAAGTTCACAGGTTTTGACCAAAGCCAGTGTTTATTATGTGACACAACCAGTGTGTCACTTACCTGTTTAACCACAAAGTTGGTTTGTATGCTGTGGAATTATGATCTGTAGAGTATTGGACTTGCTGCTGGAAAGAGATGAAATTAATGAAGTAGTTTGTGTGTGATAAATGAATAGCTGATCAAAATATATCACTTCTTTTTTGAGCAAAATTAGGTGATGGCAGGAGGGACATCGTCTTGTTGTCCACATGCATGTGTTCCTGGTCTTTTAGGAAATTAATCTCCAGTCTAAAATTTCATAGATTTCCATAACTCAGATTTCTGGACATTAAAGAAATTTCAAACAAAGTCTAAGAAAATGGATCCTGTTTAATATTTGAAGGTCATCAGCTGTGCTGGGGAAGAGTCACCACATCTTCTGTCAGCAGTTACCGAGTTTTAAGCAGATACATATATCTGGGGCTACATGATTTAAAGAGGTAACATTTTTCAGTAGTTAACAGATGCCAACTGAGTAAATAAACCCAGACCATCATATATGAGTTCTCCTGCTTCCCAAAGTTCATTAGTGATAATGAGACTCTTGGCATTTGGATAATAAATCTGTGATCTAAGGGGCTGTTGTAAGCAGGTTGAGGAACTCGGACGGTGACATTCACGGTGCGAATATAATAACATTTGACGAGAAACTCCTTGGAGGGGAGAGGAGGGAGGAGAAAGGGCAGCCAAGTGTGAGAGCACGGGGGGAACCCTTCACGATCACAACCCTCCCTGCAAAGCGCATCCACCACTTACTCACCACGCGCTGCTTGTACGTTCTGTGTCAGTTCTTTGAGATAGCGCCGTGGAGAGTGTATATGAGACAGCAGGAGATAAGAAATGGGTATGTTACTGCCTGGAGCGGGTTGTCTAGACACATCAGTTACAGCCATCCAGTTCTATGGGCTGAGTGGGATCCTCGCTGTCAGAGGAGCCCCAGTAGCTGGGAGTGGACATAGAGTCCGGGTTCTTCCACCTTCTCCCATCCCACTGCGGTGACTTGCTTTGCAGTGAGCTTCCCATGGGAGCGTTCGGATTGCCTGAATACATCCCAAATCCCACTGCAGTGCAAAAGTACTTCTTGAAAAATCTATGCAGGGAAATGCTAAAACCCCCAGAAAAACGGTTCTGGACCTGTGGTATTGTGGACCGCACTGAGTCAGGGGCTGCTTGTGATTTTTGGCAGTGAAAACTCTTTTTCTTGTTATATTGTGAATTACTAACTCCACCATCAGATATAGAAACTGAATTTGTCGACTTGCCCTTCCAGGGCTCCTCCGCAGGCCGGTGTTTGCTCTACATGTAAAGCCAGCTCTCCTGATTTCTCTGAGAATTCTGAAAATGCCTTTAGACTTTAATTTTTATTGTTCCAGAGAGCAAGATAAATGCTAGCACAGACCAACTGATTTTTAGCCATTAGAAATAGCAAATTTACCTCTAAAATGCTCCAGAATCAAGATGCTTATCTCAGGAAAATGTTAATTGCTTGAATGCTTCACCCTCTCGTACAAGGAGCTTTACTGGGATTCAGCTGTAATTTAGCGACAGTATTTTAAAAAAAAAAAAAATAATTCTTAATCCAAAATCAAAACCATAGCATCTTGATGGGAAAAAGCAAAATGTTGTGTGACTAAATCTCTCCTTTGCTTAGAAATAGTCATAAAAATGTTCCTGTATGTCTGCTAGGTGGGTAAGGGTTTTGGTCTAATAGTATTTAAAACTTAGAAGTGCCAAAAGCTTGGTTTACTAGAGACAAAGTAGATGCTTTTCAATGCTTTGAGTAATTGCTGTGAAGTGTTTGCAGAGTACCTGGAAGGACACCAGTTTCACCCAGACACATTTTCTGTGGGTAATATTCAGCCTTTTGACTCTTGCCTTTCTGTGTATTTCAGCTGAATTAATTAATTTAAAAATCTGGATCTTTTCCTCCCCAGAATTTAGCCCAAGCATAACTTAGCAATGTGGGTGGCAGTTAAGACACAAACTTTGCATAGTTCCAATAATGCCATCGGCCTTTTTCCCCAGTTTATAAGTTAATTTTGGCAATAACTGCCCATGTCAAATGTGAACCGCTCTCTGATCAGGTTACAGACTAGGAAGGAGCCCGAGTTAAGTTTTTCTCTCTTAGGACTATAGTGGAAAATAGAATCAAAATTAGCAGATAAATGAATAAAATCTCAAGGACAATAACTGAACAAACACATCTGCGAAGCAATTTTCTAAGAGGAAAATCTGGCATCTCTCACTTAAGGAGAAATAGTGAGGAGGAAGGCATGTGTGGAGTCCCTAACTGCTGAGACGGAGCAAGCAGAGAGGTAGAAGCTGGTTTGCAGAGTCAAACACCAGGTTCTTGGTTTAAGTAATCAAAAACTTTGCACACCAGAATGTATTTTCTCAAGCCGGTTTGGCTGATCCACCTCTCTCCGCTGCCCTGACCTCCGTGGAGTTTGCTGTGATGCTCTGCTGCAGTGGTGACTTTACCGACCCGAGCCAAAACCACACGGCTTACGAGACCAGGCGAGCAGGAGCTTCGGTTGATGAGGTCCCAGAAGACGCACACCTTTCCCTGTCCTCAGTGTTTTAAATGGAAATTGGAATAATATTAAAAAAGCATGCAATACTGCTGAAATTTTAAGGACAAGGTGTGTAGAAGCTGGCGTGCAGGGCCTTTCTAAAGGCAGTGAGACAGTTATCGTATTTCTTAGGTTATAATCCCGCATTTAGACTTATCCCCAGAGCATCGCCCCTAAGTCATCCCGGCTACGGCTGGTCCAGCGCCTCTTCCCTAGCACAGGAGCTCTCAGCAGGCTGTGCTGGGGCCCGGCAGGACTTGCAGTATTACGGGCCAGGAGCAAATGGCAGGATGTGCCCTATATTTTGGGGGACTGAGGAGAGTAAGGGGGCTCATAAAAAGACATATATTTAATAGCACAGGACGAAACAACAAATTGAAATTGCCCTGAAATCCAATTCTGGGGTTTTATAATCCACAGAAACTTATTAACTTCAGAGACCTGTGCAAGCTGGGAAAAAAAGTAAGCTTTTCATTCCATCCCCAAAACACAGAGAATTTAGAGCATTTTTATGGTACATTTTAGGACAATGACCTGGGCAATGTGTTTAGCTGCTACGCTTGCCTCATAAAACCCAGTTTATACAGTCCTGGAATCAATCCTTCTCTCTTGCTGGCTTTCCAGAGCAGGGACTGCCAGTGGAAGCCCTTTATGATACAGAGCTAATGTGTCAAAGGGACACAGACCAGAACTATCGCGTTCATCTCCGTGGTCAATAGGAAGCAGATATTTGGGCATAAACAACCCTTGCTGTGGGACAGGGAGAACTTATCTCTGCAGTCCAAGGTTTGAGGGCACTTGTCTTTTCTCCAGGACTCGACCTTCTGAGTTTATTTACACTGGGTAGCACAACCTGAGCAAGTGAAACATCCCAAAATACCCCCAAAAGAGGAATTTAAAGTTGTTGCGCCCTGTACAGTTGGCTCGATTGTCCCACAGACTGCCACTTTCTGGTGTTGAATTTTCTGTGGTCGTGTTTGAATTTTACTGTATACCTATTCCCCCCCTAAAAAAATTCATTTGGAAATACCAAACACATCTTTTCATTGTTTTATAGTTGCAATAGTTTCAGTTGCATAACTTTGTTTTTCAGGGAATAAGCTCCCTCCCTTGTTTCCAGATCCAGTCTGTGTTTTAACTCTCTTTTCCAGCTCCCTGTGCCAAGAGTGTATCTGGAGCAAAAAGGGCCAGACCATCCAAAGGCTGAAGGATGGGAACATGGGGAATACTGCACGCTTGGAGGTGAGCAAAAGCCAGGTCTCCTCAAGCCAGATCCCCCAGTCACTTCTTGGGTCTCTTATCTGGACTTTTGGTTTCTTTGAAGGCTGTTTTTTTTTTTTTCTTGTGAGCTTCTGGAGATGCGTAAGGAAGAAAACATCTGGGACATGGAAGTGCAGGGTTTGACTTCAGGAATAAAAAAAAATGGGTTTGGGAGAGTTAATTCTTTTCCATCCACCCAAATAGACTGATTTCTGGATTAACATTTGAATGCCTACTAATTTTAGACAAAGGTGTGAGCTTGTAGTTGACATTTCTGCAGCTTTTGCAAGTATTTAGCTCTACAGAGAGGAACTATTACAGGCAAATATGTTTGCTATTTCTTCTCACACTGATACAGCAACTCGTGTTGCGGCCACAGCTGTCCCTCCAGCCACAACGGGCACGTTGCTACCCTGCCGCAGCAGAGGCAAAGGCGAAAAATCAGAATTCAAGCCCTGTCTGAAAAGTAAAAGGGACAAATTAGTTTCTTGTCACTGCGCTGCAATAAATACATTGTCATTTTTATACCCCAGTGAATCATATTCTCCATTTCCCCCGTAACTATTATACAGCCTGCTGGCAGTACATCATTTTTTGGTAATTTTATTTTCACCAATTGTTTTATGAAATTTTTGAGTTTTATGGACACTAAAACAAATCTAGCCTGCGAGTATTATAGCCCTTTAAATCACCAGCAGGAAATCTCAAGGTTCCTCCAGACTGTGAGAGAAGGAAGCTTTAGGAAAGAAAGATTGCTCCTAGCTTATAAACTGAGCAAAAACCCAGAGATAAGTTTGTAAAAGGGACATACATCATCACTGGCGAAAACCAGGACGTAAAACAACATCTCTCCGCTCAGCTCCCTTAAGAATAAAAATGGATTTTTATTTAGCAGAAACACTAAAGTGGTTGGGGAAGGGAACACACAAGATTTTCCATGCTTTCTTAACCATAACAATCCTTATTTCCTATGGAGCCACGGTGTCAGGCGCAGCCTTGGCTAAATTGCAGTCAGTTGTAGTCCCAAACCAGCGGGAACCTGGCAGAAACCCCCAATTCTAACCTGAATGCACGTACTGCTTGGCTGAATTTGGTCTTCACGATGCTGAGGAAGTGGTGGCACCTGGACACGGGGGAAAGGGATTGGTCAAGTTCTCCCCTCTTGTCCGTAACCTTTGCTAATGCTTTTCATTGCTAATCCTTCTGGACTGGTTTTTGAGAAGGTTCTACCCATGGCACAAAATTTCAGACAGCAAATGGGAGGCAGAGACCTGCAGAGCCGCCCTGCTTGCAGGCGGCGTGGGGGGAGCCCCCAGCGCCGGGAAGGCAGGAGACCAAGGGAAGCTGCGGTGGTCCAGCCTCTACCTGACATCAGCTGGTATCTCTGGCCTTACAAAACAAGGTGCTCGGCTTTGGCTTTCTGAGGAGCAGAGGGTTATGGTTTCCAAAACTTGAATCATTGAGGTTGAAAGGGACCTTTAAGCTCGTCGAGTCCACCATCAACCTAACACTGCCAAACCCACCACTAACCCACGGCCCTCAGCAGCACGTCTGCCCATCTTTTAAATACCTCCAGGGATGGTTATTCCACCACTTCTCTGGAGCCTGTTCCAATGTTTGATAACCCCTTCAGTGAAGGAATTTTTCCTAATAAACTTATTTAATTAAATTATTTATTTAGTTTTTTGTAAATAAGGTCTTTATCCTCGATAGATTGCTTGATGCATTTTGCATATCTCTGAATATAAGAAAGTAGAAGTAGATGAGATGGTCTTGCTTAGGTGGAAATGTTAAAAAAGAACTTCCTTAACTGTAAATCCAGCAGGTGCAGATGGGCAAACTCTCATCCCGGTTCTGATGTGGACTTTGCAGTCTCGAATGAACTACTCTTTTTGTCCTTTTGCCTCTTTTTGTTCACCTCTTAATAGTTTTAACAAATACGAAGCTATTTAGGTTAAAGATTTGTTTTGTGAATTGGATGAAACATTTTTTTAGACTAAATTGAATTGCTTTTGTTTCTGAGAACTTTTTTAAAAAGATAATGGAAATAAGAAATTTGAAAAAAAAAATATAAAAATGGCTCTGCCTCAGACCTGAGGTCCACTGTGGCCAGAAGCGGAACACTATAACTATATATGCATATAATATTTCTCTCAGTATGTCCTTCCAGCAATCCATTATGTAGGAACTTATGAGCCAAAGGGAACACATTTGTTAATGGTCCTTGATGGATTTTTCCTCTGTGAATTTACTGAGTTGAACATATGTGCGCTCATGACTTCCACAGTATAATGTGAGAACAACTTCCACTCTGTAACATGTTGTGTGATTGAAAAAAAAAAAGCCTTCATTTTTCTACTTTTAGACTTTCCGGTTAGCTCTCTTTTCATCTGATACCTGAATTCTTGCTTTGCAAAAAGCTGTGAACTATCACCTCCCGTTTCCCTGCCCGGCGTTGCCCTTGAGCTTAACGATTCCTACCCTGGTCTTACCTGGCCATACCTTTCCTAGTCTCAGAAGTCCAAGTTGACTTTTAATTTTTGGACCAAAAAACCTTTCTGAGAACATGCGGGTTCTGCTCCCAGTGTGGGGTTTGGTTTACACCCTGCGGATTTGGGAGGCTGTAACAGTAACCGTCGTGCGTTGGCTAAAAATCAAGGGTAGGTTGAGGTCTGCTTCAACCCTTTCCTCTTAAAAGTCCTAAAGAAATGAAAGTGGTAAAGACACTTCCCCGAGTAAGTGGTGTTTTGGTTGCAAAATGAAACTTTCTGAAAATAAAGTACAAGCTGAAAATCTCTATTTGTTAAGTTAATAATCCCAGACTGTGACCTTCAGACTGCATATTCTGAATAAATCAGTAAAACATAAACACGGGGCTAGTTCTCAAGCTCTATTTTTATATTGCCTGGGAAAAAAAAAAAAAAAGAGAGACCTATAGGTTTGAAAGCAAACTGCCATTGACTATTTGCAGCCCTGGTTTTAGGAGCTGCTGCGCATTTCGTCTGTTTAAACCAGGGCAGCGCTGCTCCGGGACTCCGACATGTTGCCGTTAGGGTGTTCCAGGGGAAGACGTCTTTAACAACACGAGGATATAACCCCCTGCCCACATGGATGGTGATTTTTCTCCTGACTCCGACACGAGAACGTCTTACCTCCTGAGGATTTATAACTGGTTTCTCTTCTAATAGCGGCTAAACACATGATAGAGGTGAGGCGCTTCTTAATTTGAGTGGTTGTGAAGAGAAGCTGGGGGGAGAACAAGATGCAATTGAGTGAGGAGATGTGCTCAGCACGTCTTGATCCCTTCAGGAGTGCTCGTTTAAAAACAGGGCATGGTTGGACAATAGGCATGAAATTTGAGGTGTAGCTGTTCTGGGCCACAAGGTTTTACACCAGTGTGACTTGTCCTCTGACGGGAAGGGAGTTAACTCCAGCTGTCTAAAGCAACTTCGTGTCACTGGGGCTGAAGCCAGGCTGGGGGCATCACGCTCTTTGCTGAGAAAATGCTCCGTTTGCAGCTTCCCTGCTCTCTGTGCCCACCTTCGGAGAAGGGGATTGCTCTGACGGACCAGCTGCAAGGGAACTGTAAGGAAAGATTTTGCAAGAAGAAAGCGGCCGTGAGAGTGGGGCTCTTGGGAGAGAAACCCACAGTGGGAGCTGGTGCAGCTCTTTGCAAAAAGTACAGGTTTTATTTTTTTTTATTTTGACTCTGTAGCTAAATCTACTTCCCCCCCCTTTTTTTCCTTTTCTTCCGTGCTGTTTAATCTCAACTCAGAGCCCCAGTGCTGGTGCAGCGTTACAACAGTTTTGTCATGTTGGCTGTCACCGTGCTGACAGCCCCGTGACAGCTGGCAGATGTACGGATGATGGATGTTTTCTCCCTTGTGCAAGGACGATGGGATAAAAGTGCAAACAAACCGGGTAATAGATGGGAAAAGCAGAGCAACGTTGATAAGGCCTGGTCCTCACTCTGTGATGTATGGGAAAGCAAGCTGTGGGCAATTTGTTTCAGAGAAATGAGGAACTCTTTGTAGAGAGGGCCACAAGGAAAAGAAAAAAAAAAAAAAAAGAAAGGAGAGAAAATAAAGAAATAATAATAATAGCAGGGGGGAAATACCCAGAGCTTGTCTTTGTGGTAGCAACAGCAGCTCGTTGTTATGGCAATAGGCAGATCTCCTTCCAAGGACAGGCTCTGGGGTCCGGACATACAATGGGGACCCAGGAGGAGGTGTCTGGGCTGGGAACACTGGGTTTGTCTCTGCTTGCTCCTGCTGCTGCCCTCATCTCTCCACTGGCTTGCCAATAGCATCTCCTGTTATTTATGGTACCTAGGCGCTGTCTGAAGGAGCTAACAAATGGCTGTGCTGAGTACAGGCAGGCAGATAAACTTTTCAAGTCGCCCACTTAAAGTGGATAGTTGAGGAGTTCATACACGCGCCTGGGTTCACGTGACAAAGCCGCTGATCTCTAAAAGCCTGCGCAGCCGCAGACCAGGATCTGCTCTGGAGGCCCTGGCTTCAAGGCGAGCCCTCCCCATGGGCACCTTGTCCCCCAGCTCTGGCCTCCAGGGCCAGAAGGAGGAAGGTCACAGAATCCTAGAATGCATTGGATTGGGAGGGATCTTAAAGACCACCTCATTCCAAGCCCCCTGCCCTGGGCAGGGACACCTCCCACCAGCCCAGGCTGCTCCAAGCCCCGTCCAACCTTGAACCCCTCCAGGGATGGGGCAGCCACAGCTTCTCTGGGCAACCTGGGCCAGGGGCTCACCACATGCAGAATTAAACATTTCTTCCTAAATTTACTCTCTTCCATTTTGAAGCCATTACCCTCCATCCTACTGCTACATGCCCTTGTAAAAAGTCCCTCTCCAGCTTTCTTGTAGCCCCCTTCAGACACTGGAAGGGGCTCTAAGGTCTCCCTGGAGCCTTGGCTTCCCCAGGCTGAGCATCCTCAGCTCTCTCAGCCTGTCCCCACAGCAGAGGGGCTCCACATAGAAGATGCTGCAAACGGGGCACTGGTGGCACTGGTGCAGGTGGTCTTGAGCCGAGGGTGACATTCGCCTTGTCCCTGGGAGCAGCAAGCTCTAGGCTGGGCCAGAGCGAGTGGTGCCGCCGCAGCCCGGCACACGGATCCGACACCAGCGACAGTCAGACATTCCCCAGCAAGGGTGCAAGGCAGGGAGGAGGATGCCCGTGTTATAGCCTCTGCCGTGTCGGGCTTTAAAAGAAGCTGTGCACCGAGGGGCCCTTTAAAATGCAAGGAATGTTTTCCAGGTCTCCCATATGGATCCTGAATATTAACACCTGGGTGCCGTTACTGCTAACGCAGATGTACGTGCCCTCACGCACCCACTTACCGTACACTCTCAGGAAGCTGTCATCTCCCCTCACTTCCCTTCCACCTTCAGTTCTGTCACTGTCAGGGGCTTATTTAGGCCCATAATAGTGATAATTTATTGCAGCACACTTCCTCCTGTGAGTAAATAAGTCTGTCTCCCTTAAACTCCCTGGGCAATTAGAAGAATGAAAGACTGTGCCACGTATTAGCATTTATTTTCTCCCAGCATTTATACAAGGCCATTTTCTTGCTGACAAATTGTGGGGCAAATTGTTCTCGAGAAAGTCTGTCAGACGAGAAGGTGTTATGATTAAACTGTTGGCGTAAATTTGGGTGGCAATAAATCCTTTTATTGCATTAACTGGATTTATTTGCTTGCAACTACCGTTAAGGATTCGAAGAAACAATAACAAACAGGTTGATTTTGCACCTGCTTAAGGGTAATTAATATGCACTCTAAAAATAGAGAGTGTGCTTTAAAAAATAAAATCCATTTAGTGATCTAGAGGCTGCTGATCAGGAAATGGATGTGGAATTAGCTGTATGTGTACGTTAGCATTGCATTAACAAAAATCCTAAATTGCGGCGATGATGCAGGGAGTCTCTCCTGTATCAGTTCCAGCTTGGTGGGGATTTACAGGGAAGGTTTTGCTGGTAGTGGGCTGCTTGTGGAAAGTTTTTATGTGCTCCAAGCAAAGAAAAATATCTTCTTTGTTTCACAAGGAGTCTAGCCCCAGTTATCCCTATTGCTAGCTTGGATAGAAGGAAAGGGCAATATTAGTTTACCTACGTTTTAAAAAAAAAAAATGGAATGGAAGCAAATACATTGAAAAATGCCTGGGAAGGTTACAAGAATGGAAAGTCCTGAATGTCATAAAGATCAAAAAAATTGTGTGTTGTTTTGGGCAAGGAAAAGCACTGGGTATTATGAACAAATAAGGATAAGATAAAGCTAAACCAGAACTATCACGATCAAAAATGTGCAAGTTGGTCATGTATTCAGGTGGGAAGTTAGATAAAGGTAAAACGTTGGGGTGTTTTTTTCCAGAAAGGGTTTTGGGGAAGGGACTGCATGAATCCACAGAAGGCCCTTGATAGCCTACAGAAGGGACTGTAGGATGGGACGAGTGATGTCACCTTCTGGATATCCACTGTGTTCCCATCGCTGTGGGAACTGAGTGAAGAATCGTCAATGAATAAGTGTCTTCTGTCGCCCATCATTTTGATCTCCCACTTTTAGCGTTGAATGAGACTCTTTTTCTCTGCCCTCAGCCTCCTCGACAGAGAGGTGGAGAAAATTAGTCACGATTAGTTGAAATAGCTAATAGCAATATAGCTCTAGATACCAGGACCGTGATAGCTAGTAGAAATAGGAGCCTGGCAGTGTATTCTGGTACTTCTGCTGGTATTGAAAACATCTGAGATGCTTCCTTGATAATCTTGCTTCAGCCTCCAAGTTGAAGTGTTTGCGGGGTGGGGAAGGGGAAGGGCTCACGCTGGGGGCTGCAGTGGCCGGGGGGGCTGTGTTTGCTGGTGCCAGTGGGGTGGTTTTGCCCACCAGAGTGCCTCTGATTTATGACCCCACTGTTTCCTCCTCCTTCCCTTTGCAGCACTCAATAGTTTGTGGGGGTTTGGCTGGGTGGGAGCTCGTTAAGGGTGTGGGGGAGTGTTTTGTGGCCTGGGGAGGGAGAGCAGCTGCTCTGCGGCCCCTTCTGGAGGGGGCTCAGCGGCTGTGTGCCTTTGCACCATACCCAAATTAAAACCACCACCACCCCCCCCTCCCCGGCCCCTTCCTTTTTCTTGTCTAACTATTGTGGTTCTGAGGAAAATCTTCGTAATGAGAACCCTCCTTAACTGAAGACAAGAAATTTCAGCTTGTGCTTCTGCTGTTGCATCTCGGTGTCTTCGTGGAGTCGCTTCTTTCCTGGTGGGTTAATTTGAACGTGGAGGTGCTGTAAGATTTTACCGGTGCTTTTATGGCCCAAGTTGATTCTACTGTTCCCTGCTTTGCCGGCGGTGAGCTGGTAAGACAACGTAAATAATTTTGTGTGTACTGAACCAGACATTTTGGAGGAGGGTTGTGGGTGTTTTTCATTCTTGCAATAGAAATATTTCTAGCAGAAGGATGCAAGGGGTGTTAGTGGATTCCAGACACCACGGCTTGCGTGTTAGTTGCTGTGCTACAACCAGTCGCATCTTATTAGAGTGTTTTTCTGGCTTATAGGGCTGTAGTATGTTACAAGTGGAATTGTTTTTCTGTCATGTTTTTAGTATTTTTTCCACATCTTCAATATTCTTCCACACTCGCTAAATAAGAGGGCCAGTATGTGCTGCCGCACTAATGACTTACGAACACGTGCCATCGATTTTAAATTATGCATTTTGGGCAGTGATTTGCTGGAGCAGCTAGTATGCAGAGAAGGGTTGAGATGATTTCACAGCCACTTTCCAAAGCAGAGAAGCTGCTTTTCATCTGAGTTTGGCTTCGACATTGTGTTTAAGATGCCCCCCTCCACAGAGAGCGGAGTAACCAGGTCTGCACTCGTGTTAATGAACCTCAGTCCCAGCCCCACTGCCATCACCTACGGAGGTGTCAGGGTGGGAGAAGGAGAAGACCTTGGCCACTAATGTCCAAGTTGCCTACAGCGCTCTCTGCTTTATTTGTCCCGGCTGTTGGACCGTTCGCTGCCTCCTTTGACAGCCTCTCCCATGTTCAGAGCTAGTCAGAAATACTTCGGTCAGAACTATTTTGGGGAAAAGGCTGATAATCCAGAACAGGGCTTTTTCCAGGAATGTATCCATTTGAGTAGTGCCTTCAGTCTGAAGGTTTTTAGGTACAGGATTGCATTGAATTAGGTTTCTGCGCTTCAGAACCCCTTGGGGCAGGAGCTGTGGCTATTTCAGATGCTCAGGTGGGCCGAGGGCAGGCTATGTTCAGAGTCCTGCTGTCAGAGGCTGTTGGCTATTTTGGGGCAATGGCACTGGTTTCTACTTCTCTCAGAATTTTATGGTAAGTCGTTCATGATTTAAAATCCTGAGCTTGTTTACTACAGCAGGGGTAGACCTGAGACCCAGGGGAAGCCTCTCTGGACCGTGCCCATCGAGCAGCAGCAGCTCCTTCCCTCCTTGTGCTCTGCTTGTGAACGTGTTGCTTTCCCTTTCTTTTTAAAGAAAAGGTGCAGNTGGGGGTTTGGCTGGGTGGGAGCTCGTTAAGGGTGTGGGGGAGTGTTTTGTGGCCTGGGGAGGGAGAGCAGCTGCTCTGCGGCCCCTTCTGGAGGGGGCTCAGCGGCTGTGTGCCTTTGCACCATACCCAAATTAAAACCACCACCCCCCCCCCCCCCCCCCCCCCCCCCCTCCCTCCCCCCCCCCCCTCCTTCCAGGGGCACCTTCCTGGTGTACAAGGACGGGGACGTCTCCCACCCCTCGGTGCNACTTACGAACACGTGCCATCGATTTTAAATTATGCATTTTGGGCAGTGATTTGCTGGAGCAGCTAGTATGCAGAGAAGGGTTGAGATGGTTTCACAGCCACTTTCCAAAGCAGAGAAGCTGCTTTTCATCTGAGTTTGGCTTCGACATTGTGTTTAAGATGCCCCCCTCCACAGAGAGCGGAGTAACCAGGTCTGCACTCGTGTTAATGAACCTCAGTCCCAGCCCCACTGCCATCACCTACGGAGGTGTCAGGGTGGGAGAAGGAGAAGACCTTGGCCACTAATGTCCAAGTTGCCTACAGCGCTCTCTGCTTTATTTGTCCCGGCTGTTGGACCGTTCGCTGCTTCCTTTGACAGCCTCTCCCATGTTCAGAGCTAGTCAGAAATACTTCGGTCAGAACTATTTTGGGGAAAAGGCTGATAATCCAGAACAGGGCTTTTTCCAGGAATGTATCCATTTGAGTAGTGCCTTCAGTCTGAAGGTTTTTAGGTACAGGATTGCATTGAATTAGGTTTCTGCGCTTCAGAACCCCTTGGGGCAGGAGCTGTGGCTATTTCAGATGCTCAGGTGGGCCGAGGGCAGGCTATGTTCAGAGTCCTGCTGTCAGAGGCTGTTGGCTATTTTGGGGCAATGGCACTGGTTTCTACTTCTCTCAGAATTTTATGGTAAGTCGTTCATGATTTAAAATCCTGAGCTTGTTTACTACAGCAGGGGTAGACCTGAGACCCAGGGGAAGCCTCTCTGGACCGTGCCCATCGAGCAGCAGCAGCTCCTTCCCTCCCTGTGCTCTGCTTGTGAACGTGTTGCTTTCCCTTTCTTTTTAAAGAAAAGGTGCAGGAAAGACTTTCTTTTAGCCTTCAACATTTGCACAGGGCAAGTGCACACGTTTCTACGCTGTTTTGCTCCTGACTCCTTGTGTAAAATTGTTGCATGTTAATTAATTTGGCACAGGAGAGTTTTCTAACGGGGATGCATGCAGCAAAGTGGCTCCTGTCACAGTTTGACAAGGTTATCAGAGAGTGATGCTGTAAATATTTTTCATCCATTAGCGGATTATAAAACCAGTGCATGAGGCTGCTGCTCGGTGTCGAGGGGGGTGGAGAGCAGGAGCCTGGCTGTTAACGGAAGAGGTGAGGTGCCATCCCTCATCTGGCTGATCCGGGAGACAGGGCTCACAGTAACAACTGACTTGTGCACGAACGTGTGTTTGTATTAAAACTAACTATTCGGATCAAAAAAAGCAGCAGATCTATTTGAAGTTTCCATATACACCCTTTTCTTACTTTCTTTTTCTGTTTCTGATTTTCATCCTCTCTTCCCGACTGTTTCCCTTAAGTTTTTATTTGCCCTAGCTCCACAAAACAAGCACGAAATATTCGAAGCACCACAGACTGCATCAGTGCTTGGTCCATGTGCTCCCTTCCCTCCTCCCACGCAGCCTGACCTGCCTGTTGAGACCAAAAAAGGATGTTTTACTGTACAGGGCCTCATTCTGCATTGACCCCCTATCATTATTGTAATAAAAAAGATGAAAAATATAAATTGTAAACTATTTACTATAGTGTTAAATATAGAGCGCTGTAATTCTGTGCAGTTATTCTGTGCTTTTCCTACAAAAAGCAGGATGCAACTTCTTTATGAGTAAAATGATACTGAACCATAACCACCTTATAACATTTCTACATCATTCTATAGCTATCGTCCTAAACACCACAGCTTTTGCCAGTTTTACTGGGTTTGTTTCATTCTTACCATAAAAAAATACAGTAATTTTTGATAGGGGTAGGTGGTGGCAGAAGAAAATGACTAATAAAATAGTTCTGATGGACTTGCCTGGGCCCGAGTCTCCCTTGCCTGTCTTCTGAAGGACATTAAATTCTCCATCTCTCCATACTCTCCGCAGTCTTCTCCTCTGTCTTCAGTTGCTCAGAGATGGTGGCAACCAGGGGCTTTCTGGGTGCACTCTAATTGGGGTGCTCTTTGGATCAGGAAGGCACTCCTGAAGCAAATCCCTTGGCTGTCTCCACTTACTGCATCTTGGTTTGCTTTCGCGTCTCGGTGTCTGACCTAAATTCCTTGAAACCCAAGTGAAATGGAAAATGCTCTTCAGGCATGTGACTGCAGCCACTAAGGGGCACTTAGGCCATGGGACCAGGCTGGGACTCACATGGGGCAAAAAACCCCGGAGCTGTGGTTAGTGGGGACTCCTCTTATCTTGGTCAGCATTCCCTGGCTGCCCTTCGTGATGGTCCTGAGTTCAGACTTGGACAGGGGACCCGATGGGGCCATCCAGTTGATTTTGGGAGTTGCTCGTGCCCTGATTTGGGGTGTTTTGGGGTTTCAGACCTCCATTCTGAAGGAAGTTTTTAAACAGAAGATGTTTATAGCTGGTTTGGAGAGCACTCGCACTCGCTGGCAGGCAGCTTGCTCAGCAGACAGACATGTGCATGGCGTTATAGCAGCCCACAGCCATCGAACACGCAGGCACATCCCCAGCCTTTGCCAGGCTTTTGAGACTTTTTGCAAGGATTGGCTTACCACTATGTGGCCCATGTAAAAGTTTGGAGATGGTTATTTCTCTTCTGCTTCCCTCCCCCTGCGTAACCACTGCCACACGGACGCATGCTTCCCCTCCAAACGGCAGTGATCCAGGGAAGCTCAGAGCCCCTGCTACATTAACGGCCAAGACCTGCAGCAACGAGGTTGGAGTTTGGTAGAACTTCTATCCATTTAATTAAGAAATGCTACCCATACAGAACTGAATGAGCTAACCTAATTTACTGCTGTGTCTGTCTGTCCATCCAGCCTTTTGTCTCCCTCTGCATCCTATACGATGCCATTGTATCTTATTACTGGGTGGATTCTTGCTTGGCTGAGCCGAGATCAAAAAGTAATTTTTCTTTTTGCAACAGCCGATTAGAAATTCATTTATTTTCACATTAGACATTTGACCAATATCTCCCTCCCCCCACCGAACCGATCCCCTCCCAACTTCAGCAATTTAGCTCCATTTGTATAGTCTGCATAATGGAAGACAGTGAGCCTGTTAGAAAAATGTGGCCCAGGGCAAAAATTAAATGCAGAATCATGTATCAGAAATGAGATGTATTTACTATTGTTTTTGAAAATTAATGGTGCATTTTTAGTTTTTATAATGTAATTTAATGATGCAATTCATCTAATAAAAAAACACATTTTAACTCAGTCACACAGACCTACTGGGGCAGGACAAAATGTACCTTTCAGATGTAAGATTTTTTTTAAAAAAATGCTTCGGGCTCCTTTTTTTGAAAGCAAAAAAGAAACTCTTTGCGTGCTTTGGCTAACAGCTGGGGTATCAGCAGGAGCCCAATAAAAAGGACATTTTTCTTTCTAAATATTGGTGTTTGTGCAGCATACAATAATATTATAAATGCAGCCGTGGGTTTGAAGTACAATGCTGCAGCTGATTATAGAATGCCATATGGTGCTGGCATGTTAAACTGATACAGATTGAACACGGACTGTAGCTTTAAACGCCGTGGACCGGCGATTGCGCTGAACTAGAATAAATACACTATACAGTGTCAATATACGGAGCTGTCGTGTTCAGCAGCAAACAGCAAACTCTGTCAAAATAATGGGAACCGATTGAAGAAAAACACACAAAAGTCAGCAGTGAGCACATGCTCCTGCCCAAGAGCGGCTCGTTGCGGGTTGGGGGAAAGTCCTTTCCCACTTTCTCAGAGCATTATGTGACTTCAGAAACTCAGGAACAATGGCTGGGAGGAGCCCGGACGCCCCGGCAGTGTGTTTTACCAGCTGCTGACAGATTGTACGGCACAGGTTCTGCTCCGGCTCTGGCCTGGGGAAACGTCCGTTACTCCATTTTTTTTGTGTGTTTAGAACATTAAAACCCTCTTTATCTGGTTTTGCATCGTGATTTTCATCTGCTTTGCAAAGTTCTTGTATCACTTGTGCTCTTGTAAAGTGAAGGCAGGCAGATTTGGCACAGGTTCGAACTGCAAAGTGTTTAAAGTGCAGTTCTGTAACAGGGATAAGACGAGCCGAAGGGGAGCTTCCTGCTCCCATGCCACTGGCTCCACTGGGATTTGGGTGATGCTTAAAAAATGACTTCCCCAGGACACAAAAAGCTGATGTTTTGTCTTAAGGTCGGAGCTGGAGGTGAGGGGAATGCCGAGGTGAGAGCATGGGGCTGCCTTTTGGAGTAGGAACAGAGGCTCATGGCTGACTTCAACTGACCGTGATAATCCCCACTTACTTTTTTAAAGGTGCTCCTAGAAAACATATTCAGGTTTGATTTCCAGCTTCAAAATATGCCTTCATCTGCTTTTGCAAAACCTTTTCTGGACAAAACTTGAAGTTGTAGCTAAACATATAATATCTAATACTATTTTAAGCTTAGCCTCCTTCCTATGGATACTAAAAATGTACATTTACCAGGAAGAGGTGAACTAACTACATCGAAACTGCCAATTTGACAGTGGAGTAGCTTTTGGTACAAAGCTGGGGAGAAGTCTATTCATTTTGTGGGTGAATTAAACATCCATTTTTCTTTGTTTCCTGCCTCCGGTGCATGATTTCCCAGAGGGCGGGGGGGATGGCTCCCTTGACAGGTAAAAGGGGAGCTCTCTCATAAACTCTGGCACCGTGCTCCTTGAGGGATGCCCTTGGCTATTTATACGAGGTTTAGTAAAAGGAAATGTGAACCAATTTGGGCCTAACAAGGATCCCACTGTTCTAGTTCCTGGTCATTTTGTAGGCACACAGGTAAAATACTCAGGTTGGGTCACTGTTTGGGCAGGTTTCACTGAATTCCAGGATTAGCCGCCTTTTCCCTTCCCCTCCTGGCCCGTCTCCTTTCCCACATGTTATTCAGCCTGAGCTTTGGACCCAGTGGATGGATTTGGAACCATCCCAGCACACCCTCACTGCCGCTCTCCCCAGCCGGTCGCAAGCAGACAATCTCTGTGCTGTTCTTATCCTTTCCAGTTTCCAGATGTGAGATGCAACCGCGGCGGGAAGATTGTGGCAGGAGCAAAGCATTAAGCCAAAGATCAAACCATCCATGAGGTTTCTGGTGGCTTATTGCGTGCTGGGACTCCACGGACAGACCAGGCGTGTGGGCAAATCGCGAGGATACGGTGCCTTTTCAGTGCTAGGGTTGTGTTTGGGCAGTGGCAGAGGTGAAAAGGCTTGGCTTTGTGTATGGTTTTCCTGTGCCCCATAATTTAAACAGCATAGAGAAATATGCCCAGGTTACAAATGTAACATTGTTCTAAAATTATTATTATTACTATTTTTTAAATGGAGCTAGCTAGATAACTTTATGACCATTGTCACGTTTATAGCTTGGCGCACTGGAGTGGCATCGATCCCAGCACTGGATCCCTGCTGGCCACTGAAGTGTGGCCAGGAGGGCGAGGGAGGTAATTCTCTCCCTCTACTCCCCTCTCCTGAGACCCCACCTGCAGTCCTGAATCCAGCTCTGCAGCCCCTACTAGACATGGACGTGCTGGAGCGTGTCCAGAGAAGGGCTACGAGGATGCTCCGAAGGCTGGAGCCCCTCTGCTACAAAGACAGACTGAGAGAGTTGGGGCTGTTCAGCATGGAGAAAAGAAGGCTCCGAGGAGACCTTATTGTGGCTACCAGTATCTGAAGGGGGCCAACAAGAAAGCTGGGGAGGGATTTTAGGATGTCGGGTTATGGTAGGACTGGGGGGAATGGATTAAAACTAGAGATGGGTTGTTTCAGAACGGACGTTGGGAAGTTCTTCCCCATGAGGGTGGTGAGACACTGGAGCAGGTTGCCCAGAGAGGGGGTGGGAGCCCCATCCCTGGAATTTTTTAAAGCCAGGCTGGATGGGGCTCTGAGCAACCTGGTCTGGTGGGAGGTGTCCCTGCCCAGGGCAGGGGGTTGGNTACGAGGATGCTCCGAAGGCTGGAGCCCCTCTGCTACAAAGACAGACTGAGAGAGTTGGGGCTGTTCAGCATGGAGAAAAGAAGGCTCCGAGGAGACCTTATTGTGGCTACCAGTATCTGAAGGGGGCCAACAAGAAAGCTGGGGAGGGATTTTAGGATGTCGGGTTATGGTAGGACTGGGGGGAATGGATTAAAACTAGAGATGGGTTGTTTCAGAACGGACGTTGGGAAGAAGTTCTTCCCCATGAGGGTGGTGAGACACTGGAGCAGGTTGCCCAGAGAGGGGGTGGGAGCCCCATCCCTGGAATTTTTTAAAGCCAGGCTGGATGGGGCTCTGAGCAACCTGGTCTGGTGGGAGGTGTCCCTGCCCAGGGCAGGGGGTTGGAACTGGATGATCTTTAAGGTCCCTTCCAACCCTGCTATGGTGTCCTGTGCTGCCTGGTGGCTTTATAGCACTCAGGCTTCGCTCTGCCTCCTCGACTGCAGCTACCAGATGCAACTGGGACTAACCCAGTCTTGGCTAGGTGGGAGCAGAGCCTACCAGGCTTTGAAGGCCTTACGTGTATTGTGGATTTATAATTTTTTTGATCACCTGTATTGGATTTAAAATCTAGTGAGGCGGAAGTCTGGTTTGAAGTGACAAATCCCATATAGGGCTTGATACTGGGGTGTTGGTGGTGCTTATGAACTTCAGGTGGGAGTAACGCTTGTGTTTTACAACTGAATGTTCCCTGACTTAAAGAGGCCACAGACTCAGTAAAATATTTGCTGTAAGGAATATCCTAGGTTGCTATATTCAATAAAGAGGTAGATCACTGCTAGGCTCTGACCTCTAGATGTATTTCACATTGTGAAAGAAACTAAAAGGAGTTTATCGAGTGTTAGATTTTTTTTTTCTTTGCTTTGGCTTGGTGTAGGGTTTAGCAAATAAAAGTGCTCAGGACAGAAATCCGACAGAGAGCAGGCTGGAGTCAGAGGAATGTTACACAGAGCGAGTTCTCACATGGGGAGACAGAGGCAGATTGTAAAATAAACACATTCCTTACAGCTGAAGAATTCATTGACTTTTAACACGGTGAGTGAAAGAGTTGAGGCAAGGTAAAAAGTTTTTTTAAAAAATTAAGGTAATTTGCTGGAGGCCTCATTATTTGGTGTAGGCTGTGTACCAATAAAGTGGCACTGGATTTCCAAAAAAGCATCACATAATTTTTCAATGAGAAATCCGAGCGCCTGGGAGCTGATGTTATGGTGTGAATTACATCGCAGAGTGGTTGTCAGCTGTCCCTGTCAGCACTTTTGCAGATGCCATAATGCGCAGTAAATGCTGTGGCTGTAGCTATTTAGGATTACTGTGGTGGTGGTTCCAGGGGAAGCACCACAAATTAACATCGAAAGAAACACGTCCCTTTCTCCTGAGCTGCCCTGTTCCTAACCACCGCGCCATGCGCTGCAAGCCACCACTACGGTACCCGTGGCTATTCCTTCTCACCTTCTAAAATTAAGCACGTGTGTCCTTTTCCACTTTTGCAGGCTTACCAGAGGAAGAGTAGTGTTTGGGCTAACTCTCCTGTTAGTGTGATAATAGTAACACAAAAGATGGTGAAAATATAACCCTTCTTGAGGTTTCGACTGCTATCTAACTGCACGCAGCCTGCTCCACAGACCCCACCTGAGATCAGGACTTGGTGTTATCAAGAACTGCAAGAGATAGTGCCCCTGCCCCACAAACTGTATGGTTTAAATCAGCAGGGCAAAAGAAAACAAGTGTTTACTTTAGTTTTCAGATCAGGAGCTGGGATGCAGGAAGACCGAAGGACTTACTCTACGGTTCTCTCGCAGGGCTGTTTCCCAGTGACTCCCAGTGAGATGTTTCTTGCTGGTCCGAATAGCACCAATAGCTGGGTGGGAATCCCCAGGTGGGATCCAGGATAAATAACCTGGACTCCCTGGACATCTGACAACCTTTAATTCAATGAGTGACTCTGCTATTAAAATGTTAATTAGCGGGAGTCTCTTTCACTAAAATATGGAAAAGCTGTCAAAGCACAGCTTTCCTCCTCCCGGAATGAACCTTTCCAGATCACCTGTAGATGTTGTACAGACCAGGCAGAGTGTCTACAGCCTGGAAAAGGGGGTTGCTCCATGACCATGAGTGAGATGTCAGTGCTACATTTAGTGCTCTGAGGTTCCTGGCAACCCCCGATGGGTCCCATCCTGCCCCTCTAGGACCCTTGGTAGGTGAGTGACCTGATCGTGTGCCGACAGGTTTGGCTGTGCTCACTTTCTGCTTCCTCTTACATGTTATTCCACAAGAGAAAATAGACCAGCTGAGCAACCGATTCATCTTCTGGAGGACCTGTGGTCACCCTGCCACAACCTGGGCTGGTGAGAGTGCGATGTCTTACACTGCTGTTTACAAATGCCTTCCATTCACAGTTCCAAAATCATTTATTAATGGGATAAAACTCACGGTTTTAGTGATCTGGGCTGCTATGGCTCTTTCAATATTACAGAGAAATTCTCTATCCAGGAGATATCTTTCACCAAGAAATATGGAAATGGGTGGCAAACAAATCTAGGAGTCCTTTGCGACTGGTTTGCAGCCCAGATGAACTGGTCAGTGTTAGCCATGTGTTACCCATGCTTTGGTTTCTGAAAACTCTCCTTTCTTGCAGTTGGCCGGGGAACTAGACTCTTGATCCCATGCTCATGTCCAGTCATCTTGGCTCCGAGCTCCTTCCCAGCTCCTTCCCCTGCATNTGGAAGAACTGGGATTCTTTAGCCTGGAGAAGAGCAGGCTGAGGGGAGACCTTATTAATGTTTACAAGTATCTAAAGGGTGGGTTTAAGGAGGATGGAGCCAGGCTCTTTTCAGTGGTTTCCAGTGACAGGACAAGGGGCAATGGGCACAAGCTGGAACACGGGAAATTCCCATCGAATATGAGAAAAAAACTTCTTTACGGTGAGGGAGATGATTCCTCCGGCTGGAGTCACCGCGTTCCTGGCCACCAGGCACCTCCTGCAGCTTCTCCTCTCCTCTGAAGGTGCTACTGTCTGACCGCTCCGCAGCCCCCGCCCGCGGGGAAGCCGGGGGTGCAGGGAGCACTGCGGCTGCCGGGCGGCGCTGAGCCGTCCCCGGGGCCAGGGCAACGTCCTGCTGCCCCCGGGGTCACCCCACTTCAGGGTCGGGGACCTTCGTGGGAAGCAGGAGCCCAGCAGCCTCCTGAGCAGCACCAGTTTGGAGGTACAACCCTCCGTAGCGCCGTAAATTCCTGGCATTAATGCAGGCAGAGGGTAATAACTTTACCCCGGGGGGAATTTAACAGCTTGATCTGGGTGGATGGCCAGGGGTTCTGCGTGATGGCTCATCGGTTGAAGCCGCAGCCCTGCTGCGCTGGAGAAAAGCAGCTCTGGGGGCTCTGGGGGGTGATCCGGGTTCCTTCTGAGAAGCTGGTGTGTGGAGCACAAGGCTGCGAAAAGGGTTACTGGGCTTTATATGCCTCTAGTTAGGTTTTTGTGATAGGTAACTTGATGTTTTGCTTGGTCACGGGTCTGCATTAGAGGCATTGTGTTAGCCCTGGAGTCACTCCTGTCTTACAAAGGTGTGGGAAGAACATCTCGTCTCTCCTGGGCTTATATACTTTATCCACACCAGCGGTCTGCCGTGTCCGCTGCAGCCTTCCTCTGCTGGGGGAATGGTGCTGTGCAGAGCCAGCTCATTGCTGGGAGACACGCGGTCCTGTTTTCCCATTTCTCTGCAGGTAGCCGTGCCTTGCTCCTGAAATCACAGCGCCTCTTTAAAACCAACGATGTGGGAAATTGCCTCTCCTTCACCTTCTCCCTTCTGACCTGGCCTGCGGTGTTACTTCAGCCCCAAGGAGAGGGCAGTTATTCAAGGCTGAATTTAGCTGTAACCTAGATAAGGAGGTATTTGCCTTTTCCTACTGTGCTGTGGATGCCCCGGGCAGCGATGGGCTGCCCCCTCAGCCGACACACACTTGTGCATCCCCCGGCTCAGGGAGCCCTGCACCACCCTGTTGGCAGTCGCTGCTCAGGGTAAAACAAAACCAGCTGCAAACAGCAGCATCGCATCAAGCACAGCTGGTTTGCCCCATGTTTAAGCAAAGCGGCAGCGAGCACGTGCACGTTCACACGGCGATGTCTTTGTAAAAAGTGCCAGAAACAGGGGCCCCTGGATCTGGCTGAAATTCATTTGGCTTTTGATTTCCTTGTAGGCTCGCCTTGGGGATGAGGTGTTAAGAGCTTTGAACTTCTCCAGGTTGGAGGTTTTGGGTCTTCGTTCGTGACTCGTGTCACTCGGTGCAGGGGCTGCGCCACGTGCCCCGCTTCGACCGCACCAGTGTGAATAGCTCCCATATGGCCGCACGGAGCAGGGCAGCGACTTCTGGCTGGATTCAGCTATGCAAAGATGGAATGATCTCCTGGTAGACCTATTGCTATTTCTGTCTTGTTGCCAGGCATTTCATGCTTCAGCTTTCATCAGATCAATCTTCTTCCTTTGAAAGAAAAGTAGCAGGTTAACCTGTGTGCGAGGGAAATGGAAACCACTCCTCTGCCTCTACCCAATGTGCTGTGCAGGTGTAGAGGGGCTGAGAAAAAGCGATAAAAGCAATTAGTCATCTGTGGAATTGAAGGAGAAATACCATCCAGCTCAGAGGTTTGTCTGGGTTCGCCGTAAGCCTATTAAGGTCGGCTCAGTCATTGGATGGAGGACTTGGAAAGGGTGGACGGGCAAGTGAATATTTGTAGCGTGTGGATTTTACAGGCTTCTGCTGTTTTCTAGAGCCTTGTGTCTCCTATATGGGCTTCTCATCCCCAGACTCCTGGCTTCAAGGAGGTGAAGATAGCTAAGGAGGGGTAGAAAAATGAGGATTGACCTTTTTGCCTGTGGGAATTAGCTGAGTCTCTTGACTTTGGAGAGGGAAGAAGTTCAGGATGGGCTCTGGAAGCATGACCAAGCCCAGAAGGTGGGTTCCCCGAGCTGTTTTCCCCAGAGGGTTTTGCCCATCCATGTCCATAGCTCTGGTTCATCAGCCCAAAGTCCTACCTGCCCATAGGTCTCAATTTCCCTCCACTGACTGCTCACTGCTCTGAAACTCCCCGGGGAATAGAGCAGCTCAAAGACAACAGAGGCACCAGATAAATCATTCCTCCCCCTTTTCCACCCAACCCAAATGGCTAAAGTGTGTCTTTATTATTTAAAAAAAACCCAGCAACCACACACACAAAAAAAGCCGTAGCGAGAGAGATAGACACAAAGCAAAGGAAAGGAGAGGTTTAGGCAGCAAGCCACAAATAAGCACCATCAATCATAGTGCAGTCAAAAATGTACATGTGTTGGTACCTGCTAGTTATTGGCAGTACTCAAGAAGTCTCCCGAGTACAATTTTCAGGGCTCCTTAGATAAATAAATAAATAAATAAAATTCCGTGTTCCTCTGAAAAACTGCTTGTCAGCACTGGAATGGCAGGTGCATTAACTCCCTAAGAACCAGATTATGCCCTGGGTGGCAAAAAAATGCAAACACGGAGAAATAAGATGTCAGTCAACTCCTGTGTCCTCTCTAGGTTTTTTTTTTTTTTTATAGGAAGTATTTTGAAATATAAATACAGCCCGTTGTATGAATTAATCTTGGAAAAAAGAGACATGAATATATATATAGTTTAGTTATCCTATCTTTTCCCCTTAGACCTATACTACACTTTCCCTTTTATTGGCTTTACTTTTATTCTCCTTTATTGTGGGCTTCAAGTTTCTGGCGATGTGGCCTTGGCTGCTCTGCAGAGGTCTTCTAAAACCTCTGGAGCTGCACCCCATCCTTCTGCTCCTCCCTGCTCCTTTTCATACATTATTTTCTTTATAATCCAGGAGAGTGACATTAGTCCCAGTGGAAGTCCTGAAGGAGCAAAGCTCTGTCCCAGGATGAGTAAAGGTTGTGCGACCTAGTGCCAGAAGACAAACGGATTTGGGGAAATGGCCATTAGCCTTTCCCTGAACTTGACAATGTGTTTCCTAAGATTCCTGTCACATCTAGGAAGACGCCGATTATTTTTAGCTGTGGGTGAGCCAGCTGTTCCTAGGCCGACCTCCAGCCCTCCCAAGGACAGCAGAGACATTCCTGCTTCTGCTCAGCCCGCCGCGGGATGGCAGCGGGGATGGAGGTGAGGAGGGAATGAAAGGCCAGCCTCTTCTCCTCTGTACGAGCTGCTCACCACCAGACCTTGGGCATGGTTCCTTTCTTTCCAGCACCTTAATCTTACTCGGTAGATCCATATATAAGATCTGGCTGGCTCTCAGGGTATCATTCTTGGTTTCAGCATACCCAGTGCAAGTAATAAAGTAGAGTGAGTAGTTAGGGGAGAGGTTTCCCTGTTGAGTGATTCCTTGTGGTTCATTACTACCCTTCCTTCCTTAGTTTCTCTGCAGTCAGTCCCCCGTTTAGCTCAATTCAAATGACCCTGGCTCCACCCAGGCCTGCTGCAGTCCCAGAGTGGGAATTAGCCATGGAGCAGGGTTGGCTTTGCATGGCTTGGCTGATGACAGTGAGCCTGGGTGGCAACCGGGCCAGTTTCAAATGGGTCACTTGGAGGCAACACACCTTGCTTCATTGCAAATTCATGGAACCATTTGCTTCTCCAAGCAAAATGGTTATTTTGATAAGATGCACAGTGCATTAGAGGGCTGGTGCTGCCCGTTTTGTCACGTCATGGAGATGTTCCTACAAGAATGCACTCC
>VXBO01000501.1:1393180-1427712 GCA_013400135.1 Rhinoptilus africanus
CAAAGGTTTATGAGCCTCACAAAAATACATCTTCAGGGATGCCCCTTGATTGGACGGAGCACCGAGCGGAAATCTGAACTTTGAGCATGGTTTCCTGGGGGAAATGGATCAATAGCCTCCTGAGGAGAATCCTGTTTCCGAGTGGGAGAAACAACAATTAAGTTGGGATTTATCTGTTAGTGGTTCAGGATTAACAAAAAATAATAACAATCATGTTACAAAAGTCTACAGAAGCAGACTGGTCTGCTTTACTTGTGTCTGAGGAAAGTCCAAGCAGAATCTTGCATCTCCAAATGCAGCAAAATCTGCACGTCGCAATATCAAACCAGCCCCATTTTATGACAGAGAGAGAAGCTTTTCTCTGTCCGATAAGCGCGTTGTGCCTTCTTAATTTTTATCTATCTTTTAGCGTCCTTCTCTTTTCCCTACAGCACCTACAGATTCACCCTTGAGCTCCTCGTGGGCAGCAGATCAGGCAGAGCAGTGAGTGGAGCTGGCGAGAACGGCCGGCTCAGAAACTCCCCGGCATCCCGCTGCGAAAAGTAGTGAAATGGTAAATAACAAAAGTAGAAAATAACTGCAGGGCCTGGGATACAGAAAGTCTGGCCTAAATAGCCCTTTTCTTTCGGGATGAAGGAAGACGCTTGTGAGGGGAGAACTTAATCACGCTGAATGACTGCGAACTGGTTTCAACTGGGAGCTGTGTGGCCTCTCTGCTCTGTGCTGTGCCCTTCTCCAGCCCAGCAGCTTTCTCTTCCAGACCACAGGTTTATTTAATTTAGGTCCTGCTGTTGGCAATGGTTTTGCAATGGGCTGGGGGTTAGGAAAAAACAGAGAATTTTTTCCTTAAGCAAAAAAGGAGATGACATTGCACAGCAAAATAGAGCAAAAAATAGTTTGCTGGCTGTTTTCTTTCTCTGCCTTGCTTATATGTGTGATGCCAGCAAAATAAATTGCATTTTAAAGTGATTTAATAACAAAATTACTTTTATTTTTAATTCTCTTCCCTTCCTCAGAACAGAAAATCCACAAGATGGAGCTCTGGGGCTTTCCATTGGAGCCGAGCTTGATTCACGGTAAAAAGCCGTTTGGAGACCTTGAAATTATGTTTTTTATTAATTTTTCACTCAGTTTAATTTTTACATGCATTTAAAAATGGTAAATGTTATAGATGTTATAATTATAAAATGTAATTTATCGTCGCTAGTTGAAGGTATTTACTTTTCCTTTTTAAGCTTAGAATTTTTATTTTTACGATTGTATCAGGGGACCGTTTCCCAATCTTCTGGGAGGCTGGCGTCTCAGAGACGGTGTTAGACCATATCATTCTTCTAAATGACACCCTGACTATGTTGAGGAAGCCCTCAAACTTCCCCAGCTCTATATGCAAATATTAAGCGCTGGCCTTCCTGCGTGTGGAAGGGAATAAATGACGTTTTGAAGTGCTCCTCTTCCCTTGTAATCAATGAACACTTAGCTGGCAAAATTTAAACCAGTGCAGTGAATTACAAGAAGTGGGTTCTTCAATTAAAATGAAAGCATTTTAGACGCTAAATGATATAGAAATTTTAAAGAAATTAAAGAATTCCATATTCTGCTGTGCAAAAGAATAGCTTTTTTTCCTTCTTTCTTTCTCTCCTTTTTCTCTCCGTCCTGCTTTCTTTTTCTCTTCAAAGAGGGTGAGCTCTCTTCTGCAACGTGCTTCTTTTCCAAGTGAGCTGGTGCTAAGGATGTCAGATCTTTTCAGCTCTGACTGCTGTTATGACAAGGCTTGAGTGTTTAATTATGGTTGTATCGCATAGACGGGGTGATTCTTTTGACTCGCCGGAGTTTGGTTGTAATAGCTGTGCACACACGCAGCTTCAAGTGGCAAGAAATTAATTTTGGGGGGGTATATTTATACACTCCAGCTCACACGCGGAGAGGACAATGAGATTCTGGTAGCTGATGGTCTCCTGGAATATTGTTAATTATTTAACTGACACAAGCAACCATTTTCTAAAAGGTTTATGAAACATTTCTGGGCTGGTGCGTGCAGTATCAGTCACTGAAAATGTACTTCCCTCCTTTATGGAAGGTAACATTTTTATTAGAAATTTGAACCACTTGACAGAGGCTTCCAGAGAAATTAGTCTCCGGTGTAACACTGAGAGCGGCCGATGAACACCGTAGTAAACCTCCTGCTAAAAAGCACCGTGAACTTTAGGGGGAGTTGCATTTGCTCGTGTGGAAGATAAATTTGGCCCAAGGTAGAGCTGACCGCCTTCTGAATAATTCATTAAGAGAATTTATTTCCTTTCTATTTGCAAACTGTCCGAGCAGTCTGGTTTTTGTATGTGTTCCTCTCTATTCATCACGTGCTGGGTACTTTGCGACTAATCCTTTTTCTGTGAATTTTTGACCCCTTCCTCCAGTCTGACTGAGGGATGCGTCACCCCTTGGTGCTTTTCTGTCCTGACAAGACAGATGCAATGTGGATTTTTGTGTTTTCAATCCAGATTCTCCAAACTGGTGATTCCTATAAATATTTGTGCCAGGAGACTCCTGTGTTAGAAGTCATCCCAAATAGCAAAAAGAAAGAGGGAGAGCGCTGCTCGTTTCGCTTCGCTTTGCTAACTCAAGGAAATAGTGGATTTATTTTTTTTACTGGGCCCTTAGTTGTGGGCATTATTTCTTTTTATAAGCCAAATAGCTGTCTGCAAGGGCTTGGAAACACATCAACTTCATTTTTTTTTTCTTTTATATTTTAAAATGTTAGGAAAAGAACAACTTGAAGGTCTGTCTGTGCTTTGGGCCGTTAATAGAGATAATTGTCAGAAGTGGACAGGGCTACAGCTTCCTGAACGGTGACCAAAAGAAAAACGAGATGTCACTTTGTTCAAACCTTTCCGGTTCATTTGTAAAAAAGCACTACACCTTAAGTAAAACTGAACTGCTCTTACACCCTCCGTGCTGCAACCTGTTTATACAAAACAGCGATGTGGCAGAATGCGCGGAGTGAAGCAGGGGCAGCTCCTGAACTGCCTAGAGCATCTGCAGTGGTACCCAGCTCCCTCTCTTAAACAGCTTCACTTTAAGACCACGAATGTACTTCTGATTTACAAGCACCTATGATTCCACTTTTACCCATAGGATTAGAGCCTCTTTCTCTCCCTCCTAGTCCCTGCGGTGCCTCAGGAGCCCGCTCCCCAGCATGATGTTCCCCAGCTGCTGCTGCTGGTGGTTCTCCTGCGTCTGCTGTTGACAGTTCCCGGTGGGTGCAAGGCTGACACCACCGAAACAAATAACTCTTCAGTCCTTGAAAAGCGGCAGAAACCCCAGCACGACTCAGCCCAGCCCTTAGGATGGGAATAACAGACGCTTTGCAACTTCTTTTTTTTTTAAAAAAAACAAAAACAAAAACAGTGGGGACAGGGAACTGATGTATGTCTTAACGTATTTATTTCTGTCATCCCAATCAAGTGCCGTGCTGATGGGAAGGGATATGTTTGCAATTAAAGGCAACGAGTTAACTGTAGTAACTGTAACCTTTTTCTCCCCCCCCCCCCCCCCAGTCTTTTAAAAGAAAACATGCGTTTTAAAGGAATCAAAAAGGAAAAAGAACTTTGGAATTTTCAATAGCACAGAATTGCTTTCGGAAAGGAAAACCTGACAAACCGAGAGCAGCTATTTCGCAAGTAGCTGTAAGGAAATAAGGAAATTAAGATATCTCTCCTCTCTTTTTCTTCTCACAGTCATCAAACAATTCCATTAGAAAGAAAAGACTTTAGAATTATTAAAAGCCAGTAAAAGAAATCCTACTAAATGTAATAATTATAACATAGAATTTTTAATCTGCTCTCATGAACAGTTATCTCTTCTTTGTACTTAACAATTCAAAGTTCTCATTTACGGGGTTTCATAACATACATTACAATATTTTGACAATTAATTTGTTACTCCTTTTCCAGAAGTAAGAGAATTATTAATTATACCCTTATTCAGAAGTCTTAGTAGAGCTTTAAGTTAACATTTCCTAACAGGCATTTAATTCTGATTTAATAAGACAATTATTGCATTATAAACAAATACCAATTGATTATTAAACACATTTATTTTGGATTAACAGCATTTCCATAGATACTATAGCCATTAAACATCAATGAAAAGACTTTCATTAATAAACTGATTTATTTACCATGGCTAAGTGTCCTGTTCAATCTAAATTAAATATCTATTTGGGATCCTCAGCCTGTAGTGTTACCAAAGGCATCTTCATGTTTGAACGTGGCACAAAAAGCATTTCTAGTTCAGATTTGCAAGATGCAATCTCAAAAATAATCAATCCATATAAAAAAGACTTTGGTTGCTGCTAGATAACTAATTATACAGCCACAGCCTTTATGCATGTCTATATGAGATATTCTTTGTTATTCTCTTTCTTCTGAACTTTGATGCTATTTAAAAATAAATTTAATTACCCAGTGGTTATTTACACTGCATTTATTTCTTCCATCTAGAATTCTTTTCAAATTTAAAACCTGAAGGTCACTATCATTTTAGAGCAGTTTATTATTCATGGATATTGCAAAATTTCCAGGGAGAAAAATGGCTTTATTTTCAAATTGGAATGCAAGAAAAGAATTGTAAAATTGGCTGCACTGGGCCTGATCCTGCAGTACATTATGGGAGCTGGTTTGCTAAATGAAAACTGCAGGATTAAGTCTAATGTTGTTCTTCATTAATAACAGTGATTTAAAAACTACTGTTTTAAAAGAGTGCATGTGTGTGACATGCATATTTATGAAAAGATGACAGGATATCTATCTTTTTTCTAAGGGTTTTCCCACATGATTTCATGGGCCTTATCTGGTGAATTCGCATGAGTAAAATTACCCACGAGTACAAGAGCTAGCAGGGACGTGCTTTGTGTCTGTTTTTCTTTGTTTCGTTTGTTAAAGGCCAGATGTTCTGTGCAGCTGCAGACCTACTTAACCTAATAAACCAATTTAGAGTAGCTTATATTTGTTACACTGCTGATTTTTTTTTTTTAAGGAGATATTTTTTTAAAGAAGGTTTAAAAGGTTTTTCTCTATTGCAATAACCCAGTTAGATGCATGGATGACCCTAGAAGGATCAGGCAGGTTTTACTTCACAGGCATCCCCTAACAAGGCTGGTGAGGCCAGGACCTTGCTGCTACCTTTAGTTCCAGGAAGATGGGAGAAGCTGGGGATTTCTCCGCTTTAGGAGATGTTTAATGTGGCTCCTGCAGGTTAGAAGTCTCCTCCGTGGTGAAGGGACAAGGGGAATTTAAGGTTTTTGAAGGGGGGCAGTGGAGTGGGTTCATCCTGCTGCTTTCTTTCTCCCTAGCTCAGGGCAGAGGAGCAAGAAACATCACCGAAAGTTAAAATGAGAGCAGAGAAGGAAATGCCGTGGCGATGGAGCACGGCTGCCTCGTGCTGAGGTGGTGGTGGAAGAGGATGTGGAGGCAGACAAAGGGTAATCTCAGTCCCGCTTTACAAGGGACAGATTTATCGCTCCCTGGGTCAGGAAGAAACACTCTGCAAAGGCAGAATGCCTGGTGTGTGGACCTGGCAGAGCAAGCAGGCGTTTGGGGACAAGGGGACATCAGCAATGGCGAGTTTCAGCTGATCCTGCTGCAGGGGTCTTGGGGTCCCCGCAGCTCCACTTTGAGCTGCTGCCACTTGGAGGGATGTCAGCACAGGGCAGCCTTAACTGGGCGATCTGGAGATCTCTGTCCCAGCTGGGTGAAAACGTAGAAGGAGATATTCTTCCCCTAACGCAGAGAAGGTGGCTGGGACCGGAAAAGTAGCAGAGGTTAAATGAGCTGTGTTTAGGAATTTTGTAGATTGGCTTTTGGTTTCTTGAGGTCGCATATAAACTTGGTGATTCCTGTCTCTGATGTCCTTCCCCCACAGCTCTGAAAAAATTACTCTGCAAAAAACTGTGGTCAGGAGACACTCGAGCCCCTGGCCTGCACTGGGGCTGGGGGCGGCAGGGGATGAATGACATGGGATGTTTTCTCTTGGACAGATTGTTTAGCATTTAGCAAGAATGCAATAAAGCATGGGAGTGAGCGGGGGTTACTCCTCTATTTGTGCTTGTGCAAAGGACTTGGCAAAGGTGGTGACAACTTTGCCCAACAGCAGAAAGTGGAGGTGAGATCCTGATTTAATTATTTCTTCCCCCCTTTTGCCGGATGTTTTTGGGGTTGTGCATCAATTTTTGCTGAATGTCTTTAGATCAAACTGCAGTATTTGGAACGGTGCTTTACGTGTGATTTCCCAGGGGTATTGCCTTGAGACCCCAAGACTTGTCGTCGTTCTGACCTCCATCAGATTTGGCCTACAGGCGCAGGCTAGGCGGGCTGCCGTGTTCACTAGGTGGGATGTCTCCTCCTATAGCTGTCCACTGGCAGGTCTCCTCTTCCCTCAATACTGACAGATCTTGCTAAAAACTCCTTTAGACTGAGAAAGCGGTGAAGGATGAAAGTGAGAATGAGTTACGTGCAAAGCTCCCCTCCTCCTTCTCCAAAGATACTGAAGATGCAGCGTACGTGGAGCTCTTTGCACAGTTTGTCTCTGCTTTCACTTAAGACTTAATTAAGTCAAATGATCAACTTACAAATGAGGAATCGGCCAAAAAGTTGTTGAACCTATTTGGATAAGTTGCTGTGGGTGGTGTAATCGGGTCTGGTGCCAAAGGCAGGGATTTTCACTCGCATGGAAAAGCTGTAATTAGCCCAAAATACCTTCCTTGTTTTAGCGTTACGGTTCTGCAGTGTCTTTTCTACGGGCCGTGTGAGGATGTTACCGAAAGGGGTCTCATGCTGATACTGCCGTCTGACAGCTCTGCTTTTGTAGGGTGGCTCAATTTCTTTCCCACACATTTCCCGTATCTTCTGTATTATTGCTTTAAATCACTCTTCCTTTAATTGGTTCAGGAGAAAGGGCTCATTCCTTTGCCTCTAACTTTTCTTTTTTTCCCATATAGTATTTAGGAAAAAAAATTGCCGAGTATGTAAACTAGAGATCATTAGAGGTTGAAGGGGTTTTTTGTTGCTGGTTCGTTGTTTTTGGTTTTGGTTTTTTTTTTTTAAAGACTAGATTCAGCAAAATATTGTTTTCTCCCAGGCTCTGGGTCTCTACTTAGGTGATTTTAAGCTCTGTTATTTATTTATATATTTATTCATGAGATAGGCCCACAGTCAAGGAGAAGGGGAACGCGGGGTTATTAATCTTTCCTGTCATCCATTCACAGATGTGAAGTTCACACCGCAGCAAATGTGAAGTCAGCAGTACGGCACCCACAAGGTGGAAACTTCAAGCAAAACAGGCAGCGAGAAACAGGGGTGGGAGAAGGAGAACAGGAGAGCAAGAGAGGGGAAAAAAGGGGGAAAAGGGAAAAAAAAAGGACAAGGGAGGGAAGAATGACAAAAGGGAGGGGAGAAAGATGGACGAACAAGGGAAATGGAAAAAGAAATGAGACGGAGGGAAAAAGGTAAAGAGGAAAGGCAGATAAGAGAGAAGAAAATCTGAAGAAAGAGTAGGGGAGAAATGAGAGATATGGAGACGGAATATTTCAGATAGGGTGTTAATGTAGCTGGGCCTGTCTGGGTGCTTGGATATCCTGAAGATGTAAAGGGTAATCACTCTCTCAGCATGGATATGCTATTGATATGCTAATATCATTTCCTTTTTCATCTGAAAGCAATGAAGTTTTCAAACTGGCTGATTAACTGAGTCTGCCTGGTCCTGTGTACATACGTGTATTCACAAACACACGTCATATATAAATATTTATACTCTATACACAATAGTGTCTGAAAATGGCCACAAAACAGCCGCCAACATTAAAAGTCCTGTTCGCATTGATGTGACGTTGGACAGCCTTGTTTGTGCTGATATAACCTCCTGCAATATCTATCCTAACGTAGCTTGTTGGGAACACGGAGCATAAACTGGCAACATTAGTAGAAACGCCAAGTACGCTGTATTAAAAACAAGATCGTGACAATGCGATATGAGGGGTCTCAGATCACACCTGGCTACAGGTCATATAATACGGACAGTCTTCTTTACAATTAGGTAGTTTATCTTATAGAGTATTTAAAAATGAGTAATTTCTCTGTTGTTTTGTAAGACTTAGCTCCTAGTATATGCTTATATATTCACACATCCTGGAAATTACTTGTTCAATCATTATTTTAGTTAATTTGCAGAGACGGCCACATAGAGAAATAACTCAGTAAATAAGTGAAATGATCGTTTCGGTCAGCTCACAAAAGGGAGCGACACAATCACCCCAGCTGCGGCCCCAGATTGCAAAGCCAGCCTGTTCACTCCTCCTCTGGTTGTTTCCGAAATTCTACAAGTTCATCAGTAATTTTAAACCCCAGTTTGGGGCTGGGGGGGCTCCAAAGCCAACTGCAGAGTCAGGATCTCTGTGGGGCTGGGGAAAAGATGAAGGGGGCAGGTTGAGAAGACAGCTTCTCCGTAAAAGTCAGCAAAAGTAACCTGGCGCTTTCAGCTTGTATTTTTTTTTTCTCTTTGAGAAGATTTAAGAGCTCCTCTTGCTTATGCTGGCCAGAGAGCTGTATCTGTCTGAAGTTTAAAGCTAAAATCTAACCCTAAAAGTACTTCCAGACTATTGACCTCTTGTTTGCAGGGTAGGGAAAAACATTCAGTATAATTTACAAAAATCTTACTGTGTTCACCTGGAATACTTCTGTAAAACATCTCTGAAAGGGTCATGGGGGTTTTTTAGAGTTAAACAGGCCCCATCCTGCATTGGAGACTCACAGAATAACTTGCATATAAGCCTTGCATTTTGTTGGTTTACCCGATAACCTGCTAGATACACTTGTTTACTGGTCTTTTGGTGTTTGGAAGATTTCTGCTGGCTTCTGTGAGTCACTGTGTATCTGTTACAGCCTTTTTGTATAGCGCATCTGGGATCAGTAGCTTCGGGACTTAAATGTATCTGCTTTGTTCTTGTATCAGTTCATAATGTTAGCATGCTTGGGTAAATCAAGGAAATAGCGATGTAATTTATACCGTATGTTCGTATTTACTGTACTATCGGATCCGCTCTACAAGGTGACTGTGTCTTTCTCTTGCTGAGCTCACACTGACAATCACTTTTCCTTTGCTTTATGTAAAACGAGCAAGGATGGGAACCCTACCTGTGGGACTGCATAGGAGAAACCCTCTTTTAATGTCTGTTAAAAATCTCCTGTGTCATCTAAGCACTGGGTACTTGGAACTGAAGAACATCAGCTCTCTGCTGGCAGGATTCTTACAAAATGGGAGTTTGTTATTCCTGCTTAAAGGTACGTGCTCAGAGTGGATGTATTCAGTAGTGCTGGTTGTGAATGGGCCATAAATAAGCCAGGGGATTTGGGGGTAAATCAGTGGAATTAATTTGACTTCAGTTAGTTTGGTTTCATTTACAGAAGCTGGGAAGTTGTCCCTTTCGCCTGAATACTGAGTTTCAGCAAATTAATTCAGAAGCCACCACAGCCCAGAACACTTCATCTCCTCCTCTTCCCAGCCTAATTCTCAAATTCCTGATTGAATGCCACTTCCTTGTGAATTTCTGGCTTTGGTCTCTTGTATGTATATGTGATGAAATTGGTTTTTCTTTTTTTCTAAGCAGGGAAAAAGTAGAAACGAGACAAAGTTCCCCTCCTTTCTGCAAAGGTTCAAGATAGAAAGGGATAAAAAAAAGAGAATAAAATAAAAATATAGCTGTACTTTTTCCCCCTTCGGAAGGACCTCCCACTGACTGTATCATTATCCGTCTCATGTAGGATATTGGATTCAGGATCTATAGCAGTGTGTTATGTATTGTTAGTATTGAATCTCGTTTGATTTAATAAACCTCCCTTCTCCCTTGCCTGCTCAGACTTTCCAGTCTTTTTCAGGCATTAGTAGCTCTCCCAGAGTTCTGTCCGTAGAGGGATACATCCCTCTTTATACAGCAACGTCGGGACCTTCAGCCTCCTTTAGAAATGCAGGTTCTTGTTTTGAAAATACAGCCCCTTCCTCTTTCCCTCCCTTTAGGCATACATGGCACGTGGCCCATTCTATACATACGCTGTTTGCTTGTTACGCTCTATCGTTGGACCCATTTACAGTGAATTTGGTCATAATGAAATATTTATATTGAGCGGACTGAAGATCTGGAATTATTTTATGTTTCTTCAGTGTATGAAGTATAGTTTTGGAGATAATCTGAAGATTTTAGGGGAGGGAAGAGGGAATAAGATTCAACTTAAGGTGAAAAGGAGTATAAAAAAAATTTGTCAATGGACATTTTCAATGTATTAGAAAAAGGAGGATATACAGAGCAAAATTTCAAATCTTGCAAAATTAACTACGAAGCAAAATCTGTACTTCAGGAAGAGAGAGCTTTTGGAACCTGTCTTTAATTTTCAAATGGGAATTCTTTTGCTGGATGTGATGAGGCTTGGCGTGTCTCTTGGCATGGATCTGGATATGCAAGCCCTGTGTCTATGGGCTCTAATTTCCCTAGAAGAAATTAAGTAAACCTTTTTCAAGCCAATAGGAGTTAACTGTAGAGTAAGAAACTGTGCTCTATGTCTATATTAAACTTGGAACAAATGAAATGCTGTTCTCTGCTCTAATGTGTCAGGCAAAGCTGGCTTCAGAGAATGTGCAGAGGCAAGATTTCATTTTGAGAACTGGAAAAAACTGAAGCTTGATTACAGACAGGCAAACTGGCAACCCTTTTGAGCTTGTTTTAAGCATGCACTGTGTGTTGATTGAAAGAGATTAAGTTTCCACAAGTTTCATTAAAATAGGGTGGCCAGCATTAACTGATTCTAGCTACAGAAAAAAACTGTATTAATGAGTACAATGCCTTACTAGACTCCAGAGAATCCACAAGAGCAAGTCAAAAGAAATATACTTACCAAAATCTAATTAGAGCCTTATAAAAGGAGGGAATCCAAAGATGCGATGTTGATCTGTAAGCTTTGATAACTCGTGGAACTACTTGCTTTGAAGATAGGATGCTGTTGCCTTGCAAGTCAAAGTCCTGTGCCTTCTCGCTGGATATCCATACCAAGTGGGATTCTGAAATCCACCTGTTTCTCCCGCAGGTTGTGCACTCAGAATTAGCGGTGAAAACATGGATCCCTGTGATTTCCAACATACTTTTTTAGACCACTGTTATACTAGAACTGTCTCTGGGACAAGAGGGCCCTAAACACCGTGATAGCATTTGGGGTGCCTCAACCAGACTATCATCGGTCCTTTTGGCTTCATAAAGGGTGTGTGTTTGTCAATCTCAAAAGCTGCTGCATCTCCTACAGCATCATCCAACGATGCCAGGAGAACGGGAAAGGTGAGAACTGTTGTTTTGAATTGTAAAATTACCATATCCATAATGCATGAAAGGACCTATGCCATAGCACAGGGTATCAGTCCTCCTGCAGCTCGGGAAAATTGGACAACTTCATAGTCTTTTACGAAAATATAATGTATCTTTGCTGCCTTTTGCGTAGTAAATTATGAATCTGAAAGTGACAAATATTAGCAACCTGCCTTTATTACTAACAAAACTGGGCAGGAGAGAAAAGGAGTCTGCAGAGCCTTTGACAGAATGCTTAATAACTTTTGTGATTACTGTTTCCCAGAGGTGATGTGTATAATATGTATTTTCCCTCTTTCATTTTGTCATAACACTTACGCTGGAGACTGTTGTTGTGTCTCTGCATTCCTGAACTGCTTTCCCAGTCAAAGGTTAGAGTGATCTGAGCAACCAGTGTCAAAGAGAAGCTGTGAAGCTTTCTGCTTCCTTTAATGGCAAAAATGCACTGCTTTAGTTTGGCCCAACGGTACAAAAATGGGCTGTAGCCATATGATAAACAAACAGTGAGGTATTAAAAGTCTGCAGTACTGGGGCAGCTGGGACTGAAACTGTGACAATCATTTTGCAGATAGATGGAGACTAACCACAAAAAAAATGCCAAAATAGACACCATCACAGAGGTATTCTGCTAGAACAAAATTAATCTTCATTGTGGGTCCCTTCCTGTTGTGGAAACTTAAAATTTTGGATGGATTTGGTACCTTGGCATAGAAATGTTCACAAATTTGTATGTAAAAATTGATCATTAGATAAAAGTTCAAGAGGTAACATTTTTAACTTTGATTAAAAATCAATATTTTGGACTTGGTGGCTAGAGCATACCTCTTGTTGGTGTGAAGGAAGAACAGAGGATGGGGAAAGGCATATGTGCCCATCAAGAGAGGTAGAGCATGGGAGGCGCAGAGTCAGGGAGATTTTCAAGGATGTAATTCAAGAATTAGGTGCCAACAGGCTAAAGTAGCAAAACGTTTAGGAAGATTTTACGAGTAAGGAGGAGCACATCTTCCAGATGAAACACCAGAGATGGGTTGAAGGCTGAGTTCCTACTGAACTATGAGAAATGATCCCATACATTCTGGGACTGGGAGGGAGGATTACATCTGTTCCCTTGCATGTGTTTTTATATGTGCAGAAAGGACTGCTGAGATTGGTTTAATTTCAAGTGAGCAGTGCTTGGATGAAAGCTGGTACCAGCAACAGGGCAACGATGTAGTTCAAACCATCAGGAACCATTTCTCCTCTAAGGCCAAAGCACTGGAGACCCAACCATAAAGGCTAGCCATGTTGTGGAGAAATGATGGAGAAGGTTTTTTGCTTTCACCAAGCTATCAGCTATCGAACCCAAAGGCAATTTCACCAAGTATTCGAAGAGTGAGCCTTGTTGCATTGGTGAATACCTCGGTTGAAGTAGTGCCCATTTGCTGCTATTCCTGGGGTGGCTTCCAGATAGAGGTGCATCCAACGCTGAACTCTCTCTCTGAAGTCATGGTCGGTTCCTTGTGACAAAGCTCAAGCTACAGCCAGACAAACGTGCTGAAACTTAGCATGAGCTTTTGCCACCTGGTGTTTAGGATAGGCTGTCTCTACTTCTCTTCAATACAGAAAGCTATTCTGGCTCTGGCTGTTGCCTTGAGTGTACTCCTCAACATTTGTAGAGCCATCTCAAGCTCACTGATGTGCGCACTCTCCCTACCCCTCTTCAGTTTGCTCTCTCTTTGCTCTCATCTTAGTTTCTCTCCAGGCCTGGCTTTGCAGTGCACTTCACAGCACCTTCAGGTGAGAAAATATATTCTAGTTTACATCACCAAGTGTTTCTTTTCCTTCAAATCACACTTCAGCACTTTTTTCCTAATCTTTTGTATCATGTCCTTTGATTTTTTGGTTCCATCCAATGGTCAGTGAGATGAGGGGAATGTGGTATTATTCCACATGTTTTCTGTTTTCAGGTAGTAGGATGGTAATATCTTGCTTCTTGGCAATTTATTGATAACCTCATTATTTAATGTTATCAGAAAGCAAATTGTTATATTCACTATCTCAAAAATGAGAACAGGTCACAGAATAGGTGACAGAAAGTAATTTGAGCTGTTATTTGTTGCTGGCTGTAGAAAGCCCAAGAAGGAAGTTACCAAGTTTGGAGATACACTGAGTGGAGAAGGAAAGTAAGACTCAAAGACCCCAAAGCCTTTTTTTTCCCCTTGTGTACAAATGTGCTTACATCATTAGAAGTCACTGTAACTCAGGATATTCAGTTCTTAAATCAGATTCAAAATAGGCTTAGAGACTCAAACTGCACAGGCTCTTCTGAAAAGTTTACTTTGAGGGAACTTCTTCCTGGGATTTTCTCCTAGGGAGCAGCCCCCAAAACTTCTCTTAAGTTAAAAATCACAGAAGTTCATTGGCAATGCAGTTTGGAGCTAGTTATAAAATATAAATAGCTTTTCCCCTGTGAAATATTTGATATTTTAAAAATTAAGACAGTGTTATTTACTCTCTTCCCCTGCCCACCCCCAGTCGCCGGTGTTGCTTATGTGCTGTTGGCAGATGGGATGTGGATCATTTTAATTAGATTTTATTGGACTGTTATACGGCCCATAATTGTGATCATTACTCATTTTCACTGTGGTTCAGACAGATCCTCTATTTAGACATGATGATATTTTGATGAGACAAGTCCCATGTAACTTGTTATGTTAGGGGCCAGTAGCCAAAGCAGAGGAATTAGGTGTTTTCACAGCATAAAAATTGGAGTAGATTAATAAAGGACGTAATGGTCAATTTGTGTTTCTAATTGTGCCCAGATTGTGGATGCTATGGGCAGAATGTCTCTTTGGGCTGCTGGGTCCTGCTGAAAGCTGCACGAAATAAAGAGCCCTTGCGGCAGAAGCCCAGGTAGCAAGCCATGGCACGGAGAGGGAGCCATGCCCCATTTCACCTGCGGGGAGAGGGGCAAACTTCTTGTTGGTGTCAACGAGTGACTTTTGCCGAAGCTGTTCTGCTTATACTCACACCAGTTCTATGTTTGGTCCCATATGGGCTTATTCTCCTTTTCTGGTGGGGGTTTTTTTGCATGGATTTTCTTGTAAATCACTGCCAGGAGAGCAGGATTGGACGATAAGACTGAACCAGGAATGGATCTGGTACAACTTCTCCACAACTGGGGCATCTTTTCTTTGGCTGATGGCTCTCTGCTGCTTTTTGAGCAGCTGTGCTCAGGCACCGAGATGTTCCCTTTAATGCCTTTAGTTCTTACACAACATCTCTTTGGGAGGCTGAGGGGTCCTGCTGTGTAACACGATGGTGTTCTGGCAAAGTCTTTTGAAGAAGTTGTGTCCTATTGTCAGGCAGAACCATCTTCTCACCTGTACTCCGTGGTCTCCTTATTGTTTAGTGGTCTGTCTTAGCTTTTTACTCTTGACTTTCCAGAACCAGAACTTGAATTTGGACGTAATACTTGTAGAGTACAGATCTAGCTCTCCCTTTGGGTCCTGAGAAACACTGGTCAGTAGGAAAGTCATGCATTACTGCCAGGAGTCACGGTTCCAAGAAACTGTCAAAAATATTTGGAAGAAAGACTTAAATTTCAGGGCTTTCCGTCCTATTTGTGAATAAAGTAGCCTTTGGCTACCTCTTTAAAAAATAGGTTTCTCTTTTAAAAAGTAACCTCTGATCCTAACTACACTGCATGTCAGATGCCAAGGTGTTTGGAGAACCAAAAATGTTTGGGCTCACAGGCTTTGGGGTGCTAATACTAGCAGTTGCTTGTGCAGAAATGTTATCTAAAATGCACCTGTCTCTATCCCAGTAATGAATCAGTACATTTAGTTTAATATAAAAATCCACTACAGCTAAGCAGATGGGCTGCTATAAATAGTTCCAGGCTCCTGTAACAGAGTGGTTGATGCTCCAGAGCCACCTCCACACCAGTATGGGGGGTAGAGTTTGACTTCGTCCGCTTATGTGCATCTGGACACGTACTTTTAAAAGGATTCTGGTAGGGTGGCTGCTTAAAATTCTAATGGAATCTAATGTATATCTCAAGTCAGGTTTTAGCAAGGATCAACTCTGATTCCACTTTGCATATGCAAATGAGGCCTGTTATCCCTCCAGCTGCCCAGTTTGTGAGCATCAGCCGTCTTCGAGGCTGCCTACAAATCAGTTCGCTCCGCACAAGCTGGAAAGGTGCTGAGCTGCAAAGTAGAGGACAGCGCCGACTAAATCCACCCCTCAGGTCCATGGTTTGGTGGTTTTTTTGGTCTTCCTCCTCCTTTATTTAAAACAAAGCAAGACAAAATAATCCAAATATTTTAGCATTCCTATGCAGAGATACAAGCTGTATTTCTCCTTTGCTCACCCAAACAGACCCACTGAGATCCAGATGCTACTTCTGCTTTGGACTGTGGTAGATTCTTCCTGTGTTACTGCTTTTGCACTGTTTGAAACTAGGGCCTGATTTGGAAGTAACTCACCTTAACTTCTTGCTTCATTACCTCCTTTTACTCTCTTATATCTGGAATTTTGGTCTGGATGCAACATACAATAAATTATCACCTCTGCAGAAAAATAAATGTGATAATCTCAACAGATCCCTTCTCTACTTCTACCTTAACTGACTTTTTCTTCTTTTAAATTATAGGTGTAACACAGCAGGATATTATAACAAATGGACAGACAAAAATCGCTGACTTACAAATCATTTCATTGGCCATTATGCTCTTGCTTATGCTCAACGATACTCTCACAGCTGAAAAGTATGTATTAGTCCAAGTCAAATGCTCCCTCTAAAGAATCAGTTACAAACTCATCCTCAATTTTCTATTTAGTAAAAAAAAAAATAAATCCAATTTATAAAAATACATTCCTTTTTTGTAAAGTGGGTTTTTTTGTCAGTTGTTGGAATTGTTGGAGTTGTCAGGAATTGGACCAGTACTAGATGAAATTGTTTTTCTCTTTTGGTTAGTGTTAATGGACTCCAAATCTGTGTTGCTCCATGGGATGAGAGAACCTTCCCTAACAAGAGAATAATAATCACTAAATTCTAGTATGAATTTTCACACAAAG
Organism: Rhinoptilus africanus; assembly: GCA_013400135.1. NCBI lineage: Eukaryota > Metazoa > Chordata > Aves > Charadriiformes > Glareolidae > Rhinoptilus > Rhinoptilus africanus. Next base: position 1,409,640 of record VXBO01000501.1, read on the forward strand.
AATGTGTACTAAAATGGATGAAACATCATGCTTCATTTTCTCATGCTGATTTTTCAAGTGAATAATTGCAAGCCATGATTAATGTCACCCCAGAAACCTGGCATGCTTATTTGTGAACATATTAATGAGCCTAGTTTTATTATTATTCAACCAACTCTAATGCCCTAGTGTAAGCCTTATCTTTCCCAGCTTCTCCATCCTTATAGATTACTTTTTTTCATTAGCTTTACAATCTAAATTTTAAGGACAGTAGACTGGCTTTTCAAGAATTTAAGACTCCCCTGTGTGCTGATGGCATTATAGAAATCACAGATATTGCTTTTCTCCTGCTATTTAAACTTGTCTCCTTTTTGCTAAACCCCACTGTGAGGGACACTGCGGACACATGGGAAAAGCAACACTATTGTACCATGAATTAGATCTATCTTTTCTTTATTTGGTTGCTGCTTGTGTTCGTGACTAACTGGTTCGGATAAAGAACATTGCCTGCCAAAACTGAAACCACTGGATGGATAATCTGTGCAAGTTTTGCACAAGCAAACTAGGAAGTCTTTCCAAGTTGCATGTCTTAAGGGGAGAAAAGTGGATTGGTTTTACCTAGTTCAAGGTAAGTCATGGCCTAGAATTCAAATGAATTAAGGTTAAAATTCACGCGTTGCCACAGTTCAGTCTGCTCTGCAGCACAACGTACACAAGGCCAACACCTCTTAATTTAAGATCATTAAGGAAGGGGTTTAAGTTAAAATGTGACCTTCTGGTTCTGGCCAGGTAAGAGTTTTGTTTTGTGGAAGCTGTTTCTTCAGTGGCTAGTCCTGCCGTCTTCCCAGAGAAATGGTTAAGATGGAAAGAACTGAGATTAACTATTGATTACATTGGATAAAGATTTAGGGAATCTCTGGATATTGAGCGTGTGATGCAGTGGATAAAACTTCATGTTGCTAAATGCAAAGGAAAGTAAATGGGGAAAATCAATCCTAACTTTGGCCCAACTCAGTAACGAGTTTTGAGCAAGATATTACTAATGGGAAAAAGATCTGGGAGCCATTTCCATGGAACAGTCTCACTTATCAACTCACTGAAGGTATCTGTGTGTGGTGTGTCCAGTCTGAGTAGTCTGTGAAGTGTTTGTTCTCCTGTCTCAAATGCATGTTTAGAACAGCAAGGGTTCAACAAAGGGCAGAAAAGGCGGTTAACCGTATGATATAATTAGACACTATATAGAGATGTTAACTTTGGTTTCTCCTGCTTGGAAAAAGGAAACCCTGCTGTGTTAGAGGCGCATAAAATCCTGAGCTGCAAGGAGAAAGTATGTAGGGAACAGTTGATCCCTGTGTTTCTCACAAGATGAAGTAAGGAACAGCAAAATAATTTATCAGGTCACAGATTTAATATAAATTTTTAAAGTTACTCTTTCATACGATACATATACTATGGAGCTACTTGCTATGGGATACTGGGATATGTGAGGTTTACCTAGGTTCAAATAGCCTAATTCATGGAAAAAATATAATCACTAGATACTGAAGATATTGCCATGTATTTTGAATTGCTAAATCTACTTGACTGGTTCCGGAGCAGGCTGCTGCTGGAGGAGGGTTAGAGGAGCAGCTAGGCTTTTAACCTGCCCCTGTTCTGTCATTATGTTGTAATGATTTCAGGAGGGATGTGAAAAGGATCCCAAAGGCCTGACATCTAAATTAATTCCCCTTCAGGGCACCGAAAAGGGGTCAAAGAAGCAGTTAACTTGGAGGCTAACACTTTCAGGCCTGTACTGGCTGTCACCTGGATGAATTTGTTTCAGCAAAGCCCTGCTGAAGTCCCTGAGAAATACTCGCGTGCAAGTTGCTGCAAAATTTGAGTTTATTTCCTCGGATAGGAATGAGATGAGGAGTGTAACATTAGGATGGCAGAAAGGTGGGGAAGGATGAGGGGAAAATCAGCAAGAAGAAAAGTCCAGCTTTGCCTACTGAGGGCGAATCAGATAAGGAAATGTCTGGCGATGTTCACAATAATTCAGACATTATCCCAGACTTTAATTACTGGCACAGGCAACTGTGGACCTGGTAGGAGGGAGGTGGATGGTGTCTGTGTGCTCCATCTGCTGCCTGCAGAGACGGGAACGTTCCAGGCCAGGTGTTGCTGAGCATTGCTCTTGTCTAGCTGTAAGATAAGTTTAATTAAAGGGCTAATTATTCCCACTCTGGAATGGACCTATCGTTGTACTTGCAATCGCGTTCTAACTCTTTTCCTCTGGTGTTCATGCTTTATACATTCATCTTCCATCGTCACGTTACTGACTTGTTTTGCTTAAGTGAGGATAAGTCTCTGGTGCATGTGAAAATTGGAAACAAAGGGAATTGGCTCGACTTGAGTCTAGGTGATACTTCATTGTAATGGCGTTTGTCAGCACAAAAAGGCATTTCATGCTGGCTTTCTAACTTTCTTGTGAAAGAGGTATTTTGCATATGTGGTAACTAAGGGCTCGGATGAGTGGGGAATTGGACCCAGATGTTTGTGTTCTGCTGCAACCACTGAGAGCATCAGGCAAAACTTCTCTTTCAGTTAAACTGGGAGTAACCCACTCCTGATTTCCAAAGATTTGCTGGATTACTTCAGAATAACGGGCGATGGATTATGTCTATTGAAGTTTTATCCTTTTTTGCATTCAGTTTGAAAGGTGTGGTGTAAGTCATGCTTGCTTTTCTGGCTGTGTGGACTACGGAGAACTCTGAATCTTCTGACCACTAATGGCAGACAGTCTTCTAGCTTTAAGTATCAGAAACTTGCTCTTCAAGATGTGATTTTACCTTTCCTTTGACACTTTTTGACCTTACTTAAAGACACCCTATTTAGGTAAAAACTTTCATTTTGAGCCACATCTTTCTCCTCAAGTTCCTGAAATTCACTGTCCTTTCATAGACCAAAGGCTGATGTCCTGTTTTTACAGGATCCATAGAATGGAGGGATACAGATCACCTCGTTGTCAGGCAGTAGAGAGCTATTTGTTGGGAACAAGAGTACTTCATGGAAAACCTATCTTTAAAAACAAGCAGCTTAATTATATTTTCATTCTACTGTTTTCATAACACAGTGAGCACCTTTGGGTCTGCCCATGGCAGGGGGGCTGGTACTAGATGATCTTTAAGGTCCCTTCCAACATAAACCATTCTACGATATGCCCTGATAGACTGGGAAGGGAAAGGGAATGCTCCTTTGCCTAGTTTCATGCCTATGAGATTTTAAACACAGGTGACCATTTCCTCCAGGCAAAGACCCTTATTTTACGTCATTTCAGACCTTTTGTTGGTTAAAGCTTTGAGTCAGGTCAAACTGATACATGAGATTTTCCCCCCTTCCTCTCGTGGCCAAACTTCAAAAGACATATTACTCATACCGCTTTATCATTCAAGGCTTGCATTAATTACCCACTAATGGCTTCATATTTTTTGCAGGAAGCACTTTATATTTCACTCATGGAGCCAGGAGACCTATCACTGGGATGGAGAAGGATATCCACATAGTGTTTGTAACTTTAATATAATCTCTGAATATTCCATGATTCTGTAATGTCTCTCATGCTGGGCTTGAGCCCTGTTGCTGATGAACTGCCTGGGGCACTATGTAGCAAATGCATTCTTTCACAGGCTAAAACAAAGCAGAGAAAACCGTATAATGAATTCCAGTCGTGTAACATTACGGGCTAAGTAGAAGTGCCACTCCCTTACTAGGATAGTTATAAGAAGACATTTTGGAAACCACACAGTTTAAGTGGTAGCAGCCACCAGCCAAAACCCAAACGTGTCTGCGTATGAAACAGGCACATGTGGAATAGATGCTAAACCTTTGGAGTGTTTTGTAAAACACATTTGTAGAAAAACCGTGAAACCTGAAAGACAGCAGTGCAAAATACGTTGTGAAAATAATGTCAAGACAACCTAAAGAGAGATTTCTGGGCTGAGTGCTCGTCAGAAAGGCGAAGGCGTGAGCAGTTCTGTAGAAAAATCCTTTCTCAAAATTTATGCCATGGAGGGAAGAATGGCAATTTTTACGGTCTTTGTAAACAAACAGGATCCACCCATTGACTTCACCTTCAGTTATTTTCCCTTTTACAGTAGAAAAAACATGCAAGTACCAAAATTTTTTTACTAACTGTTGAGGACAAAAAGGGATAATAATAATCTACGATCTCTTGAAGCCTATGCAAGCTACATAGGTTTATTTGTACTTTGATAGGGAATAATTCGGTTCTCAATACTCCTACTGAAGTTTTCAACACAAACATGTCTAACTAGCATCCCACAAGTATGATTGAAGGACAGGGAGGGGGAACTCCCCAAAACCACGATTAAAAATTTTCATTCCACGGGAAGACCTGAAAACGTAAAACAGTGGCAGCGGGACTCAGGCTCGGCAACATCTCTCTAAGGGGATGTTCATTTGTTTTAACTTAAGTTTTGAAAATACAGTGTTTCAGCAGGAGTATGTATTACAGTTATGTTGTGAAACCAAAGAAAAGGTACATGATGTTCTTGTCAAGATCAACATGGGAAAGAAAGGGGCAGCCAGTAGTGGAGGAACAACTATTTAGGGACTTCTCAGAGAAGCTGGATGTAGTTGAATTCATGGGGTCAGATGGGATTCACCTGAAGGTGATCAAAAGGTCAGCCAGTGTGACTGGGAGGCTGCTGTCTATGAAACCTCACACTCATCTGGGGGAGGTCCCTGATGACTGTAAGAAGGTGGATGTTACTCCAGTCTGCCAGAAACGCAATGAGGAGGGCCCTGGCAACGGTTAGCCCAGCCAGTCAGTCTACAGGTAATGGAGTATGTCTTCTTGCAACCCATTTTCAAACATGGGCTTGAAAGGACAAGACGACAATCAGAAATAGCAGCATGAGTTTATGAAGGAGCAGCATGACTGCCTCTGGTCAAGAAATAATGGCTCGTATATCTATAGCATGGGACAAAGAGTGTTGGCCATGGTTGGCCTGGCCTAGTGCTGGCAATAGTCCCTCTCCAAGTAGGAGGTAGGACCTGAGACCTCCAGAGGACCCGAGACCTCCAGAAGACCCTTCCACCTGTTGTTTCTATGATTTTTGTGGGCTGTAGTGAATCAGATGCTGGACTGAAGCATACAGAGAGTTGTCAAAATGTGTGTATACACATTTTTATAAGAAGAGAGGGTATTCTCTAACATTCAGAGCATAAATCTACTTTCTCTAATTGAATGTGGTCAGGTCAGAGAGAGAGTTTATAATCAGGAAAGGCACCTGGTCTGTAATTGGTCAGTAACGTCCAAATCTGGGGAAGTGAGCAAAGTATTCGTATTTCCAATGTCTTAAAATAATTAAATGTTCAAACAGTTTTCAAAACTTCAAACAGCATTCAGCCACAGTAGTGTGGATCTCAAAAAAAGATCCCGCTGATTTTGATTTTACTAGTCCTATATGGCTCGGGCACACTGGGTTTGGAGCCTGCCGTCCCTTGTATGGAGTGGCCGGGCCAGGTCTGAACGTGGCTGTGTGTTGCCACAACGTGTTTTGTTCGCAGTGGATGGCAGAAGCCATACATTACTTTTCTGGCATTGCCTGATTATGAGAGTTTGAAGCTGGGAGGTCCAGATCCTACACTGAAGCTTTCAGACCACAATTCAGGAAGGGCTGATGCATCCAGCTGGCTACAGAGTGCACCAATTCTGCAATACGCTTGGACGGCCCTCAGTTTGTTTTGACTTTTTCAGGATATCTAAGAAACTTGTAGAGTAGCATGAATTTTACTGCGTTTCTGAAAGCCAAGTACCTTGCATCAGCTTCAGGGACTGAGGAACTGTTTAAACCAGCCTTGTGCTACCAAAGGCTCCTTCTGTGTTATTCTTAAAATGCTTCTCCAGGTGGGACAGCTTTTCTGAAGCAAAGATGTATACCTAAGTGTGTACCGCACAGCACATGTGACTGGAAAGCCCTTTAAAAGCAGCTCCCGGCACTGAGTAAACACTGCCCTGATCAGTTCGTCAGATCCCGCATGTGGAAGCCCTTTGTGTTCATTATTCATGAACGCAGTACAGCGTGAGGATCCACGAGCTTTATGGACAATGAATCCTGAACTCCCTCAGAGAGAGTATTTGCTATAGAAACCTGAGTCCAAAAGCCGAACGCACCCAGTGGGGGGAAGCACACACAGAAATAGTCTCTCATTTCTGACTGCAGATTATACAGGCAGAGAGCTTGTTTACCTAATCTGAATATTTGACCTTTATGCTTTTTGGTTTTGGAAATGGTATTTTTTTCCTCTTAATTATGTGGAAGGAACACTTCCTTTCAGAGCTCTGACGGACTTCTCTATAAATAGCTACTCACATCCCAAAACCTCACACTGAAGCCTTCAGCAAAGTCAGCATCCCTAGGACTTTTTAAGCCTGAGATAGGAACCACATGGAGTTTAATCATTAATCACCAGTCTTTAATTAACAGCTCTGGGCTTTGAACAAAAGGCTCTTACTGCAAGGCTGCTGAGGGGCCCTGAACTCTTCAGTGTGCTTTCATTCGGGGGACCTGGTGGCCCTCCAAAGGGGCTAGCGGAGCAGCATTATCCTTGTGGGAAGGGTCATGCTTCCCAGGAAGAGCAGATGTTTGTGGCCTGATCTCCATCTTCCCAACTGTCCCACTGGCTGGCTGCAAGCTTGAGCTCTCTCAACGTGGGGATGCTGCCAGCTCCCCAAGGTGGGCAAAGAAGTAGAGCGTCTCCAGAGCCCTGTTGTCTCCATCAGGTGAGGTGGGTTTTAACTGGTGGAAGGAGGAAAGTTGCTCCAGGCTTGGAAAATTTTATAGGTGAGTGTTCAAAATTGAGGACTCAGGAGAAAAAGAAAACATTGCTATAAAAGTTGACTCAGCCAATATTTTCCTGCATTCCTGCTGCTGTGATTGAAGATATTTGTTTTTAATACAGGTTTCTCCCATTTGTAGTCTGGCGTTCCTGTAGTAAAAACCAAAGGGCAGATCCTCAGCTGATATAAATTGGCTCCAGTGAAGTTAATGGAGCCGTGCTGGTTGGTACCAGCTGAGGGATCTGGCTCATGCTGCCGTGTTCAATACACCCATTATATTGCCATGATTACGATCCTAATTCAGTAAAATGGCTTCACAGCGTAATAAAACCAACCCAGAGAATGGAAGATGAAAGGGCTTCCTCTCCAACTGACCTGGTGTTTTTCAACAAAATGTTTTCTTTTATTTTCTCTTTTGTCAGAAAACACTCTCAAACAAAACTTTTTATAGCCAATGCACCCGCTCCGACAAAACCTTCCCTGGGAAAGGCTGCTTGGCCTTGTCTGTGCACAGAAAACACGTATGGCCATGGGTCAGGGCATGTCAAGGCTCGTGCATGAAAATGAATTGGATCTTTAAAGGACAGGGGTGATGCTGCAGAGCGGTTAAAGCCCTGAGGTAACCTTGAATTCTGAAAAAGAGGAGTTATCATACTAGTGGGTAGAGCATTGATCATTTCACTCCTGATCTGCTCCGTCTAGTTTTTCTCATCTGTCTGCACTGGGAGAAAGAGCCCACGGAGTTGTAGAAAGCTGTATCCTTCCCTGTCACGGGGTTCAAAGACATGTTGGTGGTTTTCCTCCTTGTGATCAGCTCTTCAGCAAGAAGATGCTGGGTTTGAGGAGCGGGGAAGCGTGATAACCTGTGCTGCCTCATTGCTTGGAGCTGTTGAGCACCGAAGGGAATAAAAAGACACAAAGACCTAAATAAAGGCAGATAGATGCATAGCTAGATCCCTGGGATGAAATACTCTGTTTGCCATAGCACTGCTGAACCGCGCACAGGTTTTTCTGTGCCAGGACGGATTTTTTTACAGGGACATTGCTAAATGGAGGCAGTAAATTTAACTTTAAAGGACCATGAATTGGAGCTTTTGGCTAAGAGCTGAAATGCTGTTACTCTTTACTGAGCCCTTTTAACTTCACTTGGAACAGGATAGTATATTTTACATCTAAGGCCCTTGGAAGTTGAAGGCCCTGCCTGTGGCAGGTCTCGTTCAGCTCCCTGGGAGCTGGGGCCTTGTGGAGCAGCGGTCCAACGCTGCGGTGGACCTTTCAAGGTGAATATGAACCAGCCCAGCTTTTCTGGGTAAAAGTGAAATACAAAAAGGTTACCAAAAAATACTCCCAAAATTACAAAAAGATAACCAGTGGGTTAAGGAGAGCTGTGGGTTACACTTCTCCCAACTGTGAGAAGCACTATGCTATTGCAAAATTAAATATCAGGACAATTTTAAGTGCCAGTAAAGATAAAGGGACATGCACAAGTGTTGCAAAGGCAGAAAAAACAATGTCCAATGTCCTGAATTAGCAGGGTTCAGTTGAATCCTGCTTCCAGACCTGAGCTTGTCCCCTAGCACATGAATGCTGATTCAAAAAAGTCGTTTTCCTACATACTCAACATTTTGAAACCACCTAGGTTATTCCTGATTTTGATCCTTCTGGTGACATGACCCAATTTTAATCTATTTATATTCTCTGCTTCTTTTAAGGGAAAACATTTGTTTTGCTCTAAGCTCTGTTCAGAAGCAGCAAAAGTTTTCTTCCTAATATCTAGTAAGAGCTCACTGCAACTGCTTCTAAAATGTGTCCCCAGTGTTTGAATTATTCCTGAGACTAGGATATGAGGTGTGCGGGTGACAAACTGCAAGTCCCTAGTAAAGGTGGAATTTGGCTGCCTTTGGCATCCACGTTCTTGTCTTCAAGGTCTTAATGAAAAATCAGAAATTCTTGCATTCGGCAGAGGCTGACACTGGAAGCCATCCTGGCTGTCTGCTCAAAGGCAAGGCTCTTGGATGGAGAGAGGACCATTTCTCTCATCACAAGCTGTGCATGGCTGTGGTCGGAGTGCCAGGGCAGCGGGAAGCTCCGGTTACCTGAAGGGACCAGGAATCTTGCATTAGCAGCTGGTATTTAAAAGAAGGCTTTGAAAGGACCCAAGCTGGCAGGCTGAGGGGACAGGAGGAGGCACGTGGGTCTTACTTTTGGGATAGATGTGCCCATTTCTTGCATTAATTAGCTATGAGGATGATTGATCTGGAAACCTTTGCAGAACCCAAGTGTCTCTGCTTCCGTAGCCAGATATTTGTGGGCAAGCATCTACCTGGAGCCCAAAAGGCCTTGGTGCTCCTGGGCACTAGTGCCCCGTTCCTGAGAAGAGGAGGCAGAGCCTCCCACCAGAGCTGGAGCGGCGGGTGAAGGAAGTGGTTGCTAGATCTAATCAGGCAAAGAAAAGCTTTGGAGCATATGGACCCCAATGTGTGGTCCAAGTACAACAGCTTGGTGAGTGTCCTGCAGGGAGACTTTTACTAGCGCTGCAACAACAATTCATCATTGCCAGAAGGTTTGATGGGTCTGGTACTCCTCGTCTTAATTGACCTCGGCTGGAGACCTGCGTTTCGGTCCAGCTTAGTCACAAAGGACGCGGTCTGCGCTTAAAGAAGGTATTTGTCAGAAAATCACATGATTAATGGAACTGAGTGATCTCTGTTCGAGAGTGGCCAGGAACTGAATTAACAGAACTGGGATTTTGGCTGGTGTGAAGCGCTGGCAAAGCCAAGCCCCAGGTCTGGGCAGGCAGAGCCCCCCTGGCCTCTGCGGGACGCAGCCGCCGGCTGGGTGGGGGCGGCTTTGGGGGGCTGGGAAGAGGAGATCGGCTGGCGGAGCTGGGGGCACAAAAGTCTGGGCTTACCTTTGGATAAAACCCCTGTGTGCGGATTATTAACCCTTCACACAGCAGCGCTAAAATCAGGATTGCGCCCAGTCGTCTGGCAGAAAGGGCAAAAGTAACCAGGAGGCGAACCGGAGTTGGTATCCCCAAGAAAACAGTGAGGGAGGGCGAGGAATAAATGAACAAACGTACAGCAATCACCCAATGCTTTCTTCCTTGCCTGCTTTTTTTCCCACTCTTATTTCTTTTTCCCTTCCACGTCAACACCAAACAAGACAGGACTAAAATTAATGGGGAAAGCAGCAATTAGCAAATTAGGTTAGCGGCGTGTTGCAGTGTGCCATGGCTGCCAGGTGTGAGGGGCTCTGGCAGTATATTTATTAATGGCTGTCAGAAAAGTGACACTTTGATGAATGAAGCTGGGTAATCGGCACCCTCCGACAGCGAGCACTGAGAGGCCTCAACATGCTAAACTGCAAAATCAAACCTTTTTTAACCCCCCTGCAAAAATACAACAACAAAAATCGCTGTAAGAGGAGCATGTTTTACCATCAGGAATTGGAGTTCACATTCTCCTCTAAATACCTTCTCTCCCCCCCCACCTCCCGCAACTTGCTGGGAGGGAGTTGTCAGGTTTGAAAGTGTTTCCTTTCCTTGGAATATGGGACTCAAGAATTTACAAATGTGGGCACCTTAAAACCTTACGGCCTGCTCTGCTGGTTTGGGTCTATCCCATTAGCTCACACCTTCTGGGCTTTGCCCTTTAAACATAATGACATTAATAATCCATAAACCAAGCTTGTGAACCAACCCCTGAATAAGATATTAGTGTCTCTTGACTGGTGGTCAGTAATTGCTCTGCTCCTAATTAACGCCACTGATGCCTGCTGTCCAGGAGCCCACCTTGCACATAGGAACAGGTGAAATAATAGAACGATTTGGGTTGGAAGGGACCTGAAAGATCATAGAATTATAGGATGGTTTAGGTTGAAAGGGACCTTAAAGACCATCTAATTCCAAACCCTGCCCTGGGCAGGGACACCTCCCACTAGACCAGGTTGCATAGAGTCCCATCCAACAAATGTAAGAATTAGCAAGGTACAACCCCTCTGACACGAAGTTTCAGCGGTGGTGGTGTTGCATCCTGATGTTTTCACTCTTGATGATTTTAGCTTTGAGTCCTTTCTGCTGTTGGAAATCAATTAGTCTAGCGACCGTTTAGGAGCATCACTATATGATGCATTGGGCGCGTGGCAGGGTGTGGGTCCAGGGGGACAATGCTGATGCTGCAGGTTGCTGTGTCAGTTCACAAGACCCTGAACCCTCGACCAAGAGTTTAGGGGAAATTTTCTTTTTATTTATTTTTTTTTCATTAAAAAGTTCTTGAGGAGATTAATCTAGCTGCTGGGAGAGCATCTGGATAAAAGATTGCCCTGCAAAATGCTGGGGTACATGGAATTTTTTCCCAGGTTTTCAGACTTTGTGTTGCAGGGCTGTAGGTAGGGTTTGTGCAGCGCTTCAATAGCTCAGCATGGAGCTGCTCAAATCCCCCAATTCCATGGAGTAATTTTATAAAATGCTAGTTCTGGTTTTGGCCAGCTAAAAGGACTGTGTAAGTTTTGATTAAAAACATGAGAATAAATGTAAATCATACCCCAGGCATTCATCTGGTCTTCTAGTTTGAAACGAAGCTGAAGGATCTTTCTGGAATTATCCATCAGGATCTGTGGGCTTGTTAAATTTGGATTGGCACTTGAAGCAAATCTGAAATTGTTCTCTTATGCTTTAATAATTGTATTTAGTTTCCTAATTTGGCTGGTAAGTTTATCAGAAGATAATTGAACTTTTAAAAGCATAATCTGACCAGATGGTAGGAAATACTTTAAAATAAACTTTGCTCTGTTTTCGCTCGCTCTCTCACAAAAACAGTCCGCCTGCACAGCTCCGACCTGCAGAGGTGCACGTTCCTTAAACCAAACAATTCCTGAACGAAACCAGGTTATTCCCTCTTATTCCAGAAGTCAACAGATCTCTGCCAAGAAAAGCCAGTGGAGCCCCCAAGTGCAGTCAGCTACTCGTGTCAGGTCCTGCCCCAGGCCTCGGCTCCCCTGCCCATCCCAGCCTGTTCCTGAGTGCCCGACTCCATCCGTGTCCTTGCTCCTCTTCCTGGCTCTGCCCATGGCAGGGGGTTGGAACTAGATGATCTTTAAGGTCCCTTCCAACCCAAACCAGTCTGTGATTCTATGATTTTATGACTTTCAGGGCTCGGCAAGCCAAAGCTTGCCCATGGGTCCTGCTTTCAGGTAAAGATGGATCTGGTTTAAGTAAGACATTGCTCCGAGTTGTTCTAAAAGCAAATAAAAGGGTAAGAAGATACAGTTTATATATTACTGCAGGGAATGGGAGAAACTGTTCTCAAGTTGCTTTGGTTTCTTAATGTAACTTTTATTGTTGTCACTAAAGGACGCATGAGGGTCTTGTTTGCTTGTACGCAGGAGAACTGAACAACCAGAAACCGATTTGGTGCTTGTTTTTTACCGACTCTCCCAGCCGGCAGCAGCCACAGCAGGAACTCGGGGCTCAGCAGGATTGCAGCCGGCTTCATGAACCGCTCTCTGGCTACCTGCTCTCGGGCACTCTGTCTCGTTTCTCCTCTTTGCAGGCAGACGTAGCCTGTGTTGGAGCAGCATCTCGCCAACTCCATCCACTGGGTATCTCATATTCCAAGCTGGTTCATACACACTGTTTTTTCAGGTGATAGTTTCAATGAAGAGAGCACGTTTTCCAGTTGCAGTGAGATTTAACCCGACTGCTTAAGTTCTTGTAGGTGTTCTTGAGTTTTGGGGTAAGTGCAGTTCTCCAGTTTCACCAGTGGTGTGTAGAAGTTTATGGGTTCATTGCAGACCAGTAAATCCAGGTTTTTGAAGTCCTTCATTAACACATAAACTACCAGGCTGTTTTTCCCTCCCACCACCCACCCTAGCCAGTTTCTTTCCAGTTTTAAAGAGGATTTGCTGCTCTTTGTGTTCTCCATTATATGAATTTGCAAAGCCTTCTATCGCTGTGGAAGCACACACCAAACATTTTTCCCACTTTTTTGGTGCTTACGGTTTACATCTACTTCCTATTGACTTGCACAGGAGTCAGCAAGGGGAAGACCTCTGACTTTGCTCTTAGTCTCTGTCTTGATGGGGAAGCCTCCCAGCTCCAGTCATCAATCACGCTGCACTGATAGCAGCTCAAAGAGTAAGCAAAGACAAATGAGTTGTCCAGGCTGAGCTCGTCTTGGCTTTACAAGGGGAAATACTCCTAGAAGTTCCCTCTGGGAGTCAGCCAGGTGTGACGGGAGGGTGCCTTTACCCATTGCTCCCTGTGGCTCCAGAAACGATGCGTTAGCATCAGCACTGCTCCTGCTCCTCGCTGGCCGCTGGCCATCCTAGCCTGCATGAGGACGAGTATTTTTTCATGACAGTGTGCTTGATATCCACCTGCCCAAGCTGTTTGCTGTTTTCTTGTCACTGTCAGCTCAGCAGTACTGTCATTTTCTGGGTACATGGTGTGTAATTAATGAGAATGTCATTTCCAGGTTGTTTTCAAAGACTAGATTGAGAGTCAGAGAAATTATTTCAGTCAATGCCTTAGGATTTTCTTATTATTTTTTTTTTTTTAAATTAAGAAAACTATCATTTTGGTTGCCTGGCTTAGGGCTTGGATACATCTGGAGGAAAATTGCTGTGCTTATATTGTTAGGGACAGCCAGACTTGAGCTCTTAGTAAAGATGCAGAACTCGGGTTCACATGCCATGCCTTGGGTGCACCAGGCAGGGACAGTTGTCTCTTTCCCAAATTCTGGTGGCACTGGCAGTGCCAGTCTCCTCCCTGTGTGCCCTAAGGAGGATGGTCTCCTTGTGATGGTCTCGAAAGGCAGCGGTTGGTTGTGCTAGGGGTCAGATCCTGCCCTGCAGATCTAGAGGGGTAGCAGGACACACTGTGACTTGGCCCGGAGTTCTCCCAGTGCTCCTGGCTGCCCCTCGGGGCTGGCTGGGCCGGGCAAAGGTGTTGGCTGGGATATACGTATTTTATTATACCTGTTACTACCTTCACAGGCGTAATAAGTCTGCTTTATGGGAGACCCCGAGTGACTCCATAAGGAGCACAGAGATTGGTTTTAGCCACCTTTGCTCCCAAGGATGTTGCTGTCCCAAACGTTGGACGGGAGTACCCAGGCACAGGCTCCGATGATGCACAGCATGTGTCCTAAGAACTGGCCCTTGTGCTCATTTAGGGATACTCTCTGCCCTTCTCCTCCTGAGCAAATATTCCCAAGGGTCTCCACTGAGCCTTATATTGCTGTATACTTCATTTTACTTTGTTCTGTGCAAAAGGGAGCAACCTGGTCTGGTGGGAGGTGTCCCTGCCCGTGGCAGGGGGTTGGAACTAGATGATCTTTAAGGTCCCTTCCAACCTAAACCATCCTATGACTCTATGAAGGGGAAGACTCTCAGGCAGCAAGTACTTCTCTTTGCCTCCTTTCTCCCTCAGCTGTCAGAAGTGATATTAGCCAGTTTCTCCGCACTGATCATTCCCACAAGTCCTACAGCAACGCTACTTTGCCGTAAGGATCCCTACAGAGCTCACATCTGATGGGCTGGCCAAGGGGATGGGTGGCTTTTCCTCATGATGGTGTCACAGTCCACACTTCTAGGCTGCCACTTTCCTCAGGGAGCATGCCTCCACATACTGGACAGGTTTATGTTTTGATTTTGGGGTTGGTTTTTTTTAGGAAGGTGAATGCTTGAAAACAATGAAGTGACTGTTTGTTTCGGTGGATTTTCTGAGCATTGCAAATGTTGTATTCCCAATAATCTGCGGGCGCCTCTTGGGTGGCTCAGATGAGTGCAAGGCTTAGCATGTGCATGTGTACGTGTCTCCTGTGATATACGGAGCTTCGGCGCTGCGGCTGCCATTAGTGTTAATGGGCTAAACCCCTTCCCATCAAGCTGAGAAAATACTCTCACTAATTGTGTACCAGCCATCCCCTGGGACCTTTGTGCGAATGATGCATCCAAGGAGAGGTGCTTTCAGTGATACGATGCCTTGGGATAAATAAATAAGGGGCTAAAGTTAGACACTGGTTCAGGAAGGCTGATTCAGTGCCAGCATTATAACACTGGGAAATCAGATAACAGTGATGCCAACCTTTATCCTCTTGGTCCTGGCCTAGTCCACTGCTGCACGGTACCATCTTCTGAGACATACATCACCACTCAGCCTCACCTTGATGATGTATGATGCCCATAGATCCTTATAGCGGGAGTGCACTCTGATGTATTGCGCCAATACATCACGGACAGGGTTCGCCGGGGTGATGTATTAGTGCCCTGAGAATGTATTACTCAAACGCTGGTATTGTTCAGGGATAAAGCCAAGCCAAGGAGTGGATTCAATTTAATTACAGTGCAAATGATAGCCCGGCGCCAGGAGCACTTTGGTGCTGAGATGCTGGCACCCTGTGGAAATATGAGCTGTGGCTCTGGTGCTGTTGAGTCACATCGCAGTGTACCATGAGAAGAGGTGCCATATTTTAAAGGAATGGTAATTTTTCAGAGAAATATAGGACGACAATTTTGAGAACTCTGTAGAGAGCTGTAGTGCGGCATGCAGGATGCTCCTGAGCAGGCGGCAGTGCACACAGGTCCCTTCCGCCACCTGAGAGCTGTGACCTCTCAGGGTGCCACTGAGAGGGTGGCTCAGCCTTCTGAAAATTCTGAAGCAAGGGGATATTTTTTGGTCACCTGTGACACTAAAAATTGCTGGACCCCTCTAAGCAGTGTGAAGTGCACACTGACAAAATGTTGTCCTCCCCACCCAGGAGATGGGCTTTGAATCCAACCCCGCATGCACATGTTTTTATTGTCATTGGTAAGATGTTTTGATAACAAATTTGAAGAGGTGATTCTGTAGTTTCTCTGGGCTTAGTTATGTACGTGTCATCAAAAACCTGAGGAGAAAATACTTAGACCATCAGACACCTTTGACTGTTATTGGTGGGAGACTGAAAAGTGATACAGTCCAATGAAGAGCATTTGTAAAGAATCCAGAGATGAGAAAGTAATTCCTCTGACAATCTACATCGTCTCTGGTCAGCTTGTCCTTCCTCTTTGCTTCTCTTTTCCATGTCTTTTTCTGCTGCTCGGTGTTGAAACAAAAATGTAGATCTGCTTCACTTTAAAATCAACTTGACTTCCAAACAAGGTTGTTTTATTGTCAGGGATTTTTTTGATAGGGAAAAGCTTCGCATGTATGTTATCTGATTGTCAAAGGACGGCACGTCTTAAACCATCTGCTTTTTGGGCATCCTTGTTGGTAATGGGAAGTCCTCTGGGAATGCACAGACACATGAGAATTAAGGTGAAATTTCAGAATGATTGGGTCAGCGCATCATATCTATTATGTTCTTCTGCAAGCTCAAAATATGTTATTTTAACTGCAGCAAGACATGAAAATGCCTTCTTTTTTGAGACTTACGCTAAAGTCAAGAGGATCTCTATGTAGTCAGGATTTGACCCAGTCTCTTCCAGAAGAATTTCTGACCATTGATGAGCAGAGATATTTTATTGTTCCTTTAGAGAAATATTTACGTTGAGCCAGGGGTAGCAAGGTGGCAGCAATACTTGGATCATGTTCAGTGTTTTATATCTATAAACCCCAGCATTTTCCAAACAAGGTAAATAAGGTTTGCAGATGAGAAATTTGCAGCACAAACAGAAGTGACTTGTGCAAGGTCACGTAGCAAGCGGGTGGCAGAGCTTGGAAGAGAAGCCGGTGGGTCTGACTCACTCTTGCTTCGACATCCCTGTCGGTATTTCACTTTTGCCATTATCTTGACTTATTTGCTCCATTGTTTCAAATCAGATCTGCTCCTACCTTCCTATTGTTCATGGGTCTAAGGCTGTAATTTTTGGTTCTCCTATAATGAAGAGGAAGATGTGTCTTTTTTTTTTTTTTTTGCCACCAGTTTCCCTGTCAATAACTCAGAGATGTTGATTGTTCTTTATTTTCGGGTGCAGAATGAGGAAGGCTCGCTCTGATAGAGAGAAACACAGATGCTTTGGAGAAAATGACCTCTTTGTACAGCGCTACAAAGCTCCCTCTCCTGCTCCTTGACTCTCCTACCCCATCACACCCACACCAGCAAGCGAAACAACACGGACACTCTTCTGTTTGGACATTGCTTAAAATGCAGAAGAGAGGTGGCATGGCTTGGGACAGGGCGTCTTTACACTGCCTGGTGCAGATCCTAGGCTTGCTGTCTTTGGAGAAGAGCATGCAGTGCTCCTCAGCATGTTCCTTCAGAGTGTCCTCCTCCATATTGCAGGGAACCCCTTGGTGTCCCCATCCGTCTATGACCTTAGAAGCTGTTTGTCCCTTCTGTGCTGCCTCCTTCTGTGACTGGTTCATCACCAAGCTACCCCTCGGTGGAATCTGTGGCTCATAGCGATCCTTATCAGCTTGTGATAACTGTTGTAAAAGTTTCTATAAATAGAATTTCCTCCTGCCCAAGTCTTCTTGCTAGCTCAGCTGGTTTATTTTTAACAGAAAGGCATGTTGATGCTGAGCAGAAATAATTTTTTTTTTTTAAATCACTCTATTAAACATAAAAAGATGCTGTGTCTGAGTAAAAAGGAAAGGTGCCCCTTAGATATTTTTAAAGCTTCCAAAAATAGTCTCAAGACTGTGACAAAGCTTATTGAGCAGGAATAGTCGTTGACAGCAATTCTACGATGGAAAGGATCATGTCTCCTCGTGCTTCTGGCTGGCATCTTCAAGAAGGGAGACTGGTTGAACAAAGACCTCTAAAAGGAATTATCTGAGGGCTGCTCTTTAGAAGGCTGGATAACAGCGCTGCCCAAATAGTTTTGCTGGTGATCTCATATGTGTTTTCCCTTCTGGGCTTGCAACCGCCCTTGAGGTTGGGAGCCCGTTTCTTGAATTGAGTCGTCGCTGGAGACCTGCAGCCCCACTGCGAGAGTCACTGCTGCGCAGTGGGGGTAATGGCAAAAGGCAGCGAGTTCCCCGCCTGGTGTTTTTCAGTGTAAAGAGAGAAGGAGGAGGATTGTTAATTTTGCCTTGTATGCACAACTGATATTGGACTTGGAAAAAAAGGAAAACTGGGTTATTGTTTCTGGTGCTACACCCCTGCACCCTCCGGGTCGGAGCACAACCATATATGCAGTTGATTCAGCCTCCAGCACAACTGAGCAGGCAGAAAATTTGGGGGGGAAAAGAAGCAGATAGGGGTGGGACTCTCCAAGGAGATATGTTTTACGAGGTTCCCAACACTTTTCCTTCCCCCCCCC
>VXBO01000501.1:1427731-1458687 GCA_013400135.1 Rhinoptilus africanus
CCCCCCCGCCATAGCGGGGGCTTTTGTCTCCTTACTCTTGGCAAATGCCAAGTCAAGTGTTTGTGTGCTCACGCCTAGTGAGAGGGGGAAAGTCTCTAGAGAACTTCTGAAAATTATAAAAGATAAACTGATTATTATTAAAATTGCAAAGTAGTCAATTGGTGACTGCTGAACAGCTTATATGGAGAAGAAAAGACAGCCTTATAAAACAGAGGGAGATCTTCTATTGTTTGCAGTTAGGAAAAAAATATTAGCTTGTTTCAATCCCAAAGTGCCTGATTAGCTGTGCTAAACCAGCCTGCATTTCTGTGCGACTTCAGTGCTTATCACGGGAGAATTTCTGCCCAGGTGAATGCGGGGCTTTTCAGAGGGACATAGCCAGTTTTACTCTCCCATATGGCAGAGCACGAGAGGTTGGTTTCTCTTGGACTTTATCAGTTCTCTTGGCAGACAAGGGATTGGGCAGTAGATTGATATTTGAGGTTCTGTTCCTATTTCTCCTGTAAATATCCTGCATGCCCTCAAGAAAAGTGATTCATTGCTTTCAGCCTTGATTCCTCACCTGTAATATTGTGACAAATACTTCCTTTGTGCCCCACTTATTGATATGGGCATCTCTTTCACAATGGATGCTCTTCCCATCTGTTTGGTACTGTGCTTGGTGCAGCAAGGTCTCATTCCTTCCTTGGCACTCTAGAGAGCAGTTTATATTGCAGCAATCCTGATAACCATCGTTAAAATAAAATTACTGGAGACAGACCTAACCTGCCTGAGATGCTGGTGCTATAGATAGAATTTGAATGTAGAGCTCGCCTGGGTTTGGTGGCTGTCCTCTGCCCGTAGCTGTCAACATGCACCACTGACTGTCAGGGTGAATGACGGATTAACAAACGTGTAATGATTTAGTCCCTCTCCAGGAACAAGCAATACTGCCTGAGTGACATGCATCCCAGATATGCAGAGAAGAAGGATGTGTGACATTGTCTCACTCAGTAGCATGGGATCTGGCAATCGGAGAGAGCAATGTTTTTTCACCCATTACAATGTGCATATGTATATGTGGACCCTAAAAAACGCACACCAGAGACATAAGATTCTGATTTAATTTGTTTTGTTTCTTTTTTTTAATCCAAGGGTATGATTTGGCAGC
The DNA here is from genome assembly GCA_013400135.1 of Rhinoptilus africanus. Classification (NCBI taxonomy): domain Eukaryota; kingdom Metazoa; phylum Chordata; class Aves; order Charadriiformes; family Glareolidae; genus Rhinoptilus; species Rhinoptilus africanus. Next base: position 1,428,882 of record VXBO01000501.1, read on the forward strand.
AGAATGTGAAACTTCCAAGCTGAAAGGCTTTGTGCTCTGGGTTTTTTCCAGATGATGTTAGTGAGGGACCGGCTGGGCTTACTGGACTCCACAAGATACTTTTGTTTATGGATGAAGCCATGCAGATGGGGATCAAAGGTTGTCTATAGCTGCTGTAGAGCACACCGGGGCTGAGAGAGGTCGGGCATCAGAGATTAATTTCTTGGCTGGTTAGAGCCAAGGTTTAATAGCAGACTTGGAAAGGACAGTGATTGAGTTTACTGCTAGCAGAACCTATAGTTCGGGTCAAGTAAAAGGAAGGAGCTAAGGGGCTCTGTGTGTTGTTTGCAGGAGAAAGTCTAATGGCTTAACAACATGTGGCCACAAGACGTATTGCCATCGCTGCCATCGGTGAGCTCCACGCTGCGGCGCCGGGCAGGGGGGAGCGGGAGGAGACGCACCCCTCGCCTCTGGTACCTCACCTCCAGCAACCCAGGCGTGTCTGGGGCTCGGCTAATGCTCACAGCCAGGCAAAGCAAACACACCAAGAGCCTTGTTCATTCGGAAAGTGAGGAAGAAACAAGGAAAACATCAGTGCTTTCCAAATAGGAAAAACGGTGTATATGAAGTGCAAGGGGTGTGTATTTTCTTCTTAGTGTTTTGAATTGCATACTTCAACAAATCCATGTAGATACCAAATTTCCCAGGATCAGGGCTAGATGACCTATTTTGGCTAAATTAAGAACTGATTTTGAAGCTGAGATTAAACTGTACTCCATCTTTTCATGCTATTATTCCATTACACTGCAGTTTCTAAGTTTTCAGTTCTTTTTTTTTTTTTTACAGTTGTGTCCTTTATTTCTGTAACCTATTTAATTGTATCTAACTACGCTGTAATTTCCCCCTCCTTGCTTTCAAACATGCTTTTGCGTTTGTTTTATGATTTTCTTTTAGAGCACGTATAACAAAAATCTGGACAGGAGAATTTGCTTTGAGCTTTCATATTTTATTTTGATTTAGGCTCTATGTTGTTATAAACTAGTAACATCTTAAGGTAAAGAATTTTTCAAATAATTTCAGGCTATTACATTTTTGGCAGAAGGAGTCACCAAAGAGACTTATTAGAGCGACCTTTTGCAGGTGGTGCCTGCCAGCGTGGTGCTATGGACCTCAGACCAAAATCCGCAGGAAGAAAATCTGTCTTTCATTGGTGATTTGTTCTGGAGTTCCCAGGGAACAGGAAAACTGGGACAGTATCACAGGCAGGACATGACTGTGATACACGTAATGCTATCAGAGTATGTATATCTCAGCTACGCAGAAAGCATCACTTTGACCCCATGTTAGAAATTCATCATTCTATGGCTTCGAGTCAAGAGTTCTTTGGATTTCCTATTCAAACGCTTTCCCAACTGGTCCTGCCTTAAATTCCCTTTCTGAGAAGTCCCCTGGATCATGTGAAGTTTTGCTTATTTTCACCACAGTCTGCTTTTTTCCTCAGGAAGACAAAAGAAGCCGCACCAAATGTGAACTGAGTGACGTGGATTTGCTGATGAGGCCCAGATGGGATTCCTCTCCCCAAGTGCTCTTATGTTGTCTCCATCCATTAAACTTCCTATGAAAGCTATTGACATGACTCTGCAGTCTCTCCTGTTATTCTACTCTTTTCAAAAGTAAGTGCTTGTTGGGTCACAATGAATGACCCGATCATGTAGTGATTAGGATCCTCATCAGAGATTTGGGCTTCTGCTTCAAATCAACTGCAGAGAGGTCTTTCTTGTCTGAGCTGCTGAGATGAATCCATGGTGACTTGCAGATCTCTTCAGACATTCTTCTCAAAGGTTTCTGGTTTTGCCATCACATAAATTGAGAAAAACAAAGTGTTTTGTTTTGTTTTTAAACTTGTTTGAAGGTTGTTTTCTTATTCAGTTCAAATTAGCAAGTCAGAAGGAGCTTGGATGTTTGTTTGGCAGCCATTAATATAATGTTAAGGTTTCCCTTTCGTGGAAAGAAATTTTGAAGAGGACTTTTAATCTTGTCAATCAAAGTTTGAATCACTTTCAAGGTCTGAGCCTGAACTGTAGCAGATTATCCAGGTTTGTCCACTGCAGACCTCGTTCCTCCTCCTCCAGTGCATCCTGCAGTAGCTGCTACCGAAGGCAGCACAGCAGAGTCGATGGAGCCAGGTCTGCTCCGTGCAAGATCTGACTTTGGTAGTTTTCAATATGACGTGTTATCTTAATGGTTTTTCTTTTCTCTTCCTCCAGAGCCTGGATGTTTCAGCTGGGCTTCTCTAACAGAGATGCCAACGTGCTTTTTCACCAGAAGTGTATGAAACTCCTGAGTTCAGAGGGACTGAAGGAAAACTGTCTCAGAGACAGAGGTACGCGACTTCTCTGCTTTCCTAACTGTATGCCAGATATGAAATCTTGCATTTTTCACTTTTTGTTCACCTTGTTTAGACATCACCAAGTCATTTACACTTTTTACTCTGCATTTTCTTTCAGTTTGGGTTTTTTGTCTTTGGCGGTTGTTTGATTGGGGGGTTTTTTTGCCTGTGGGGGAAAACTACACAATGGAGATGAAAGATTCTGCACACTCAACTCTGCAGATCCTGACAGTCCCTGACCTGACCCCCCCAGTGCCAGCCCACAGCCTGTGCCACTCACCTGCTGTTTAAACACTGCGTTCCTCTGTAGGATAATGCAGTTATGATGGTATTTAAGAAAGTCATATCGTATTAGAAAGGGAATTCAACATACCATAATTTTGCCCATACAAATGCAGAGAACAGCACTGCTGTGGGAAGGCAAAGCCCTGCCTGTGAGCAGCCCTGAATTTACTGAAAGATGGAGATAAGTAACTTGATGATTGTGCTACTGTACTCCCCCCTTCTCAAACCAAAATCCACCCAGTTTTATCAGTGTTTTAGTTCAATCTCGGTTAGGCTTTTATTTAATCTGAAAGTTTAGTGCAGGATAACCCAAGCAGGACAGCATAATATATAGTAGAAATGATGCTTTTAAAAAGACATAGCTGGCTCTCATGGCCCTGTGGATTGTCCTGCATGTTCCCCCTCTGCTTGTATCACCCACTTTCATGAGCAGGACTCAAAGTTTGGGATTTAGCCCCTCTGTCAAAGTTTTTAGCCGCATGAGCAGATGCATTAAGGTGCTTCCCTGCAAATTCTCCTCTAATTGCTCCAAGTGCCGTGGCCATCAAGCAGAAATCCAGTTGGTAAACTCTGCAGCTTGTGGACAACTTTTCTTGCCAACCATGCATTACGAAGGGCTAATTGTAAAAGTGGTGCACCTGCTGGCTCCCTTGGTGGCTGGAACCAACAGGAAAAAAACCAGTAATTTATTAATGATCGAGTCACAAATAGTAATGAAAACAATAGGAGCATCTGAAGGAAGCGCTGCCGGGGGCAGAGGTGCAGGTGCTCTGTGCCCTGAACAGGCTTGTCGGCATTTTTATAAAGCTACTTTACAGCCCTTATCAATTTCCTACTGCTTTCTGTGTACCCCCTGCCCCTTTGCAAATGTTTTGCCTGCACAACAGGCTCAGCATTTCTTGTTGTAGGTGATAAAATAGCTGTCACCCTGTGGAGGGAGAACAGAGGCAAAAAATAAAAATGTTAGGTCCAAAGAAACAAAGCAGAGGAACGCATTTCAGAGCAAACAAACGAGCGCTAATGGAGCCGCTGAGTCGGCATGGGGAGAGCGATGATGTGATCTTAGCTGAGGAATGCTAAAAGATTTGGGGTAACAAATGCTGGAGGGCAAGAGAGACTCATTCCTGAGGCTCCAGCAGTACTTTGTGCGTAGCCTTGGGTTTCAAAGGCGACTGGCACACGTGCACACCTCAGCCAACACTATCCACAAGGAGCTTTGCATCTAGTGCACGTCTCTGAAAAACTCATCCATAATTTAAATAACTACATTACATTGGCAAGCCCAAGACTTCTTTTTTCTTAAGTAGGCAGAGCAGAAAGCGGTGCCAATTTTGGCAACCTCCTTGTACCATTTGAGTGCTGAGGTAGTCCTAAAACATGGTCATGACGTCCCTCAACTACTGTGGCTCTTGGGATACTGGGATAATACAACTGATTCACATAAATGAACGTAGCATCTTTGAGAAAAGAGTATGATGAACTTAGGAACTAATGTTCTTGTAGCCGGCTTTCACCATGGTGCACAGTAATACAGTGCCTGTGAGACACGGCAGCTGATGACGAGTTGCAGAAGGGCCAAAAAGACAATCAGGTCATGGCAGGCTCTCGTCATGCCCAGGAACAAGGTCAGAGATACTGTGATGTGTGTGTGCAGTCTTATATTTGCCTTTCCTCTGTTTTCACCATCACACATGGCTTTAACATATTACTTTCCCCTGATAGAAAGCAGTCACAGAATCACAGACTGGCAGGGGGTGGCAGGGCCCTCTGGAGATCCCCCAGTCCCACCCCCTGCCAGAGCCGGGTCACCCAGAGCAGGGAGCACAGGAACGCCTCCAGGCGGGTTTGGGATGTCTCCAGAGACGGAGACTCCCCCACCTCCCTGGGCAGCCTGGGCCAGGGCTCTGCCACCCTCAAGGGAAAGAAGCTCCTCCTCAGGTTTAGGTGGAACTTCCCATGGTCAAGTTTGTGCCTGTTCCCTCTTGTCCTGTCCCTGGGCACCACTGAGAAGAGCCTGGCCCCATCCTCCTGACACCCACCCTGTCAGTATTTATAGGCGTTGATGAGATCCCCCCTCACACTGACATCAGCTCCGTGGGCTTTGTTCGGTGAGGGGTGGGTAGTGTCTGCAGCATTTGTCAGCGCTACGTCCTTTAGTATTACAACTTGATTCAGCCTGCAATGAAGGAAAAGTGCACTGAGTGGAAAATTCTTACACTGTCATGGTTTAAATGCTCATACAGGGACGTTTACCATGGCTTAGGTAGGATTTGGAAACTTCTTAGACTGTGGGAACTTGCCTGCGTGTCTGAGCCCATAAACTGTTAACTGAAGTCTGCAGGTCTAAAAGTTATCAGTTCTCAAACTGTCGCAGGTGTAGATGTCTCAGAAGAAAGGATTCAAACTGAAAAGTCAGTCTGTGTCTGTACCAAATCTGTATGGGCCCCACGTCCTGCATTTACCTACAGGGTTTAGGGAGGTAGGGAACCCACCACAGTCATCCTGGGGCAGCGGCAGGTGCCTAACCCGTAAGCATGGTGTGCCAGCGCTTTCTGACATTTCACTGCCTGTTCTGCGGTCAAGGGAGCAAAAGAGATGCTCTGTCTTTTACTTGGTTTTAGTGGAGGCAGGGTAAAAACACCAAATGCCTGTAAGAGAGAAAACAACCTGTCTCTTCCATCAACGGGACAGATGCAGTTCTTCCCATAGCTGAGCTGCTCTGCCTGAGGGGTGTTAAATCAAACCACGAAAACCACCACAGTGCTCTGCCTCAAATGGCGACTGGCTTTGCCTCCTCTTTTTGTTATCATTATTGTTGTTGTTCCTTTGTTCAGGACCTATTACTTCTTTCAAGTACTAAAAAAATGCTCTTTTTTTTTCTTTCTTTTTTCTTCTCTTTTCTCATTGCCTCTTTCCCCCCTCACCCCCAAAAATAACCCTCAGACAAATGCCAGTAATTTATAAGACTGACCTAGAAGCACAAGAGTTATTTGCCTTAGGGACAAAGATTCACCTTGTAAAGTTCTTTTTCCTTAGGAACTAGGAATCTTTTCCTGTAAATATGGCTGAAATCCTTGTGTGTATGTTAAGAGCCATGCCTGATCCTGGGAAAGCAGGGCTAAGGATGAAGAGTTGGCGATGCTAATTATTGCCTGGTGATTTGAGGGGGGGCCTGCATGAAGTGTGGGGGTGTTAACACCACTATGATGGCACGCGGCGTGATACATGAGGAAAGGTGAAGGCAAAGCTCATATATCCCCATAACATTGAATCTCTAATAACTTACAAACAGTCACCGTTTGCTGTCTGCAAAATTAACCTCTTGTCTCCCCCAGCCTGCGGACTGGGTGCGTAGATATAGGATTTTAAGCTTCTCTATTGAAAAATGTCCCTGCAAAGCTGTCCATCAGAATTCCTGCTGGTTTTCAGAGAGTATTATTAATAAAGTTCTCCGTAGCAGAAATGGGACCCTTTTAGAGCTCAGATAAGGTGTGTTCCCTGTTAACCAGCTGGGCTGTTTGGCTGTGGACAAATGCGGTGATGAATGGCGGGTCAAGGATGGAGCAGGCTGATTTCTCTCCAAGCTTGACCTTGTCTCTGGTCTGACATCTGAAATGACAGATGCATTAAGAAGTTATTTATTCAGGGGAGCTGCAGTGCATCGTACCCTTTGCAAGGTAGCACCTAGTTTTGCAAGGGTGTTAGAATAAAGGCTGCCTGCGCCATCCCCTCTGTGTCTGCCGCTGCAGGTATGGCTGGCTCTCTACAGGCAGCTGCTGCGACAGCACACAGACAATCCTGGGCAATTGTCAGTGAACACGAGATGCTCCGTGAACTGAAAGGCAAAAAAATAAGCCAGGTCCATGCACGGTGGCCAGCTGCTCCCAAGCAAGTAACCTGCATATCTGCAAATCACTCGCCTGTGGGACAGCATTAAGTAGCTATGAAAATGCACCTGAAGGTTTCTGGGCCGTTAAAAGCCCAATGTTCTGGATAAAATGCAGCGCTGAGGATTAAATGACTTCTGCTGTTCAGCTTCTTATGGCATCAGTGCGCTCGGGAGAGTTTCTTTTTTGTGACTTCAGGATTCTTTGTAACTCATTGCACTGTGGCCCACTTCAGCCCTCACTATAGCTGAAACTAAAGGGACAGTTTTTCTTTTTTTCTTCATGTCGCGTGACACATGGGTGGAGAGGTGGCCGAGCTGCATCCCATGAGCAGTCCCACTTCTTTGTTGGGAAATCAATTATTGCTGAATGGCGAGAGACCTCAGCCTAAATCTACAGGAAAAATACACGCATAACCCCTCATGCTTCTACATTTGTCTGCCTAAACTTTTGCTGCAAGTCGGAAACCTGGTTTGTTTTGGTTTTTTTTCAGAGCAGACCTTTATTTAGAAAAGTGACCTTGCCTGTATACACATTTGCTGGTGTGTGGCCAAGTGGGGACGTTATGCCCTTCTGACAAGAGCTACGGTATGGATTAACTTGTGGAGCAAGGCTCATGGAAGAGGCCAGGTGCGTGATTCCGCATCCTTTGGGAGTACTGGGAGAGCTAAGATTAGGGAGCACCATAGGAAAATCGAAGAGCTGTCACTGAGAAACACCATAAGTCTGTTGGCCTCAACAGAATTACAGCAATTGATACCAGCTCTGAATATACTCCTTCTTTCTTTGCCACCTCCCCTCCTCCTCCAAATAAAACCCCTTTGAAACAACTGCTGTAGAAATTGTAAAATACATGCAAAAGCCCGTTTTGCACGTCGGGACTGTTGGAAGAGTTGGATGTTGGTGGGCATCCAACTGACATCAACTTCAGTGCCAGACTGCGGCCATATTCAGGTGACTTCGCAAACTCTTTCTCTGACTGTCCGATTCAAATCCATGGGTGCATTAGCAGCATCTGCAGCATCTTTACAGTATTTCATGTGATTTGTTACTTCCAGGATTCTAGGTCTAGGATGTAGATGAAGCTTGCCTGAAGGCAGCATCTGCAAGGTTTTTGCAGCAGAAAAGTGAACGACCTGGTATAATGAATGATTCTGTGTGATATCAAAGGAAAAAGTAGTAGCTGTGCACTTCATATACAGTATTGATTGCAAGTACACTTGTTAATTTGCGAGATACAGGAAACTCCAGCCAAGGTTAGGAGGGCTTGACTACACTGCTCTCTAATGTAGCTGTGACTCCTATTGCCTTCAGAGAGGTTTGGATCAGGCTGCAAATAGCCAAAATTCAAACCTGAATTACTTGGCTATGGAAGCGTGGTGTCCCAGACTCTCCTTCTCCCGGTGTAATATGAGTGTGCTGAACAGCAGAAAAGTTGCTCACAACTAGCAATATTAGTATTCCTTGACTTGACGCACGTGGCCTCAGGAGGTGACAGCTCGCTCTCAGTTCAGCAAGGACAAATGGAGAGGTCCTGTTCCTGTTTTGCTTCTGTTTAAAGGTTTCATCTTTACAGTTTTGGGTGTTTTGGGGGGAATGCAGCGTGCACAACAGACCTGGGCTGAGCTCTCAGCTTCGCCCAGCAAAGGAGGGAGGTGGGGCAGGGGGAGGGGAGGGAGAAGGCATGTTTTCCACAATGGCCTGTTTAAAACATTACAAGCAACCCCTCTTCCATCATGCGTCCTGGTTTAAAACTATTGCCCCGGGGCATAAAAATCAACTCCTAACAACTTCCAGTGGGACCACTATTCCATCAATGTTCCCATCAAATGTTGACTCCATGATTAATATTCACCCTCTTTCTTCGTTAATCATCAGTCTTCATTCATTTTTTTGTAACTTCCCGCTGACAGGGGTAGCGTTCACAGAGCAGCTGGTAGGGAAAACAGAAAGAGCTGAACTGCTGTACACAAGCTGCGAAGGGAAAAAGCCACCTCGGAGCACTGTGTCAGCTCAAAATGATTCCTAAAGATGCAATTTTTTTTCCTAGTCCGAGAAGCAGTGGGGCTGAATTTTCAATTGTCTTTGTGAGACGGGACATTACAACGACCCATGATTGTTATTGTGCTGTTTTACCTTGGGTGTCATAGCACCCAGTGATTTAGAACAGGAACTACAGTAATGAAGAACAAACTGTCAGGATTCAGCTCATCAAATTAAATCTGTACGTGATGCTAAAACAGAGTTTGTCAATTAACACTTGCGCTGTAATTTGTGAATTGGAAGTCCACTCCCAGCTTTGACACTGACTTCCTGAATGACCTTGCACCTGAGACTGATCTCTCCCTCCCTGCCCAGCCCATAAATTGAGAATAGTTATTGCTTTTTCCCTTGTTCTGTCTCTCTGAGCAGTTGAGATTGTCCGTCCTGCAGGGAAGGGACTCCCTGCCTCTTGTACAAGAAACTGTATAAACATAGGAGTTCAGCAGGCACTGGGGTAGATATGCATTCCTCAAATAGATGTTGCATGTTAATCTGCTTTCTAGAAAGCATTACAGCAATTTTTGTGATCCCTCTCTACTCTGGTAACTTCATAAAGAGATCTGGAGGCTGCATTCCCCAGGCTTAGACTTTATGCTCTGACGCGCTTTGTGATGCGCTTTGATTTGTTTGATAGAAATGCTGAATAAGCTGCCTTACCATTGTGATCACGGTAATCTAAGCAATAAAGAAGCATCAAAAAGATAAATATTTGAGTTATAAAATCTAGAGCTCGGTTTGGTCTTCTCAGACGCATCAGAAATTCTGTATGAATCAACATTTAGGACAATGAATTGGACATTAAGTCAACAAAGTCAAAATTCACAGGACAATCTTGCTGGTGAGAGGAAGATTTGTGTGTTATGCCTTTTTTTTTTCCCTAGCAAGTTGATGGTACAGGTGTAAACAGCTCCCTCAGCGTAGGTCTGCAGGATGCACAACTGATGGCCATCGCACATCAGCGGGATGGTGATAGCTGACAGGATTTTGCTGGGAGTCCGTCTTCTGCTTCTCCAAGGGAGAAGGACTTTCTTTAATCCCAGTTTTTCTTTATCGTTTCCTTTCAGGGATGATTTTATTGCACTGGTGTGTTTTCTGCCTCTTTCCCATATACAACACAGCTCTCACGAGGGTACCACGCGCAGGCTCAGGAGCTGGGCTGGAGGACCCTGCCTTATTAGAGCATGTTTCCCTTCTGACTTCAGGCAAGTAAGGATAGTCCTCAGTTTGAGTAATAAATTTATTCATCATTTGCACTAAAATAAAAAATCTCACCCTGTGTAGCTGCAGCATTCATTGACTGGCAGGAACAGCGATTGTCTGTGTACTTCCAAATATAGCAGCATCTAATGCAACTTTTCTATGGAAAAAAAAAAATAAAAACCACACAAGTGTTACTGTTTCCTTGTAGAGAACAATATTGCCTTGAGTGCAGAGCTTGTACTTGTTTCCTTGTCTTCTGCTAGTGTTTTTAGGATAAATCTTTATCATTAAAGGCAAAGACTGTGAGAAATAAAAACTTGGTCAGTGTAAATTGCACCTTGCGCAACACAGATAAAGAAATAATTGAACATGGTGGAGATGTGGTGGCATTTGAGACAGCACGATAGGCTCCAGAAAGGTCAATAAATAGATAGTACAATGACAGCCTTGCAGTGCAGGACTGACTACGCGGCCGCTGTAACTTTAGCTGCTCTGGTCAAACTGAAACAAACTTTGGTGCAGAAATAATTTAAAAATGGAGATCCTAACAAATTTTGCATTTAAAACATTTTAAATCAGAAATTTTTGAAGTTGCGATAAAAATGTTTGCATTTCTATTAGCCAAAATTATGCTAAATCCCCATTAATATCTTTTTCCCTTGCTCTTCTAGGGAGAAATCTGCAAAACAGCAGAAGCCACTACTGTAAGCACTTAAAGGCTTTCTCTCTTCATGTTCCCAACATTTTCACCTACAACTTAAATAATGTTGTGCAGGTATCGCCTCATTTTTCTCTCTCCCTTTATTTTCCAATCTGTTTTTTCACCAATATCTTTTCAAAACTTCCTCTATATTTTGAAACCTCATTTGCCATTAGGAGAAATGGAGCATTAAAAAAAAATTGAAACATTCGGATATCTTTCTGTGCGGGGGGAGGGGGGGGAAAGGACAATAGCCGGGATGGTATTACAGCATTCACTTCATTATATTTGATGAAGTGAAAGAAAATCTACGAACCACATTCAGCATTCACAAAAAGGATTTAAAATTGGTGGCAGGAACTTTACATTATTAATTGAAAGCATTGCACAGGAAACATTTTGGGTTTGGATTTTTTGTTTATGAAAATAGGGGGGTTGTATCATGTATGCTTTTTATTCCTCCTTCTCAACCTATTCCAGCTTAAATGTCAGCAGCAGCAGATCTTTCTCTGACAGCTTTTGGTTTGTTGTCAGTTTTGTGTCTTGATAGTTCCTGGTTTCAAATCTAAAACAATTTATCTGGTATCAGAGAGAGACTAGTCTTTTACTATTTTTTATTTACTGATTCAGGAGATGAAGTAAAAGGATATACTGTTGCAGTTGCAGTAATTGCATGCACAGACTGATTGCACACCAGCTCGGTGTCTAATTTATACACTCCTTTCTTACTGAATTAGTGTGAACAACTGCAGAAGCCCGCTAGGAATGTGCAGGGCACTACATGTAAGTATTCTCATTTTTTACACAAACTTGGACCCATATTTTGGAAGTGTTTTCCAAAATGTAGGTTGCTAAGGGAGGGTAGAGCTCCAATGTGGATCAGCACACCTCTAACATTAATGGGAGAGATACGAAAGGTTCATCCCATTGTTTTAGAAGAAGAAAAGAATCACAAGGAAATTTGGACAATCCAGCATCAGTGTCCTCAGCACCAACTGAGTGCTTCCTTTTATTCTTTAAGCGATGTTTTGGGTTAGAACAATCTTTTCTCTTCTCTGCATCCCAAGAATTGCAAGTTGCCTGGGCATTAGCTTCCTAAACCTGCATCCTTCTTCATCTAGGGAAGTTACCCCTGTCCTAGCGTGTCACTAACCCACTGTACCATCCCAATGAGACCTTTTTGCTTTGTCTCATCTTTGCCTCAGTTTCCCATGTAGAAAACCATTGGGGCTCCATCTCTGCTATGAAAAGTGATTAAGGCTTAAATGAGGAGAGATTTCCAGGTGTGGAAGCACCCTTATTATAGCAATAATACACCTTTTGTCCTATAGGAACAGCGCAGTGCCGTTTTAAATGGCTGTTAGCTCTTTCATCTTTCAGGGATCCTCATCGCGTTTTTCCATTCAGAAAGCTGTTGGAACAGCAGTAGGCAGGTAACTCCACTTACTTGTGTGAGGGGTCCGATAACATATAAAATAGCACATTATCCCTTTAATTAGCTACAATTGTAGATCACATTTAATTTTTTTTTTTTTGGACAGGAAATAATAGTGGGAGCCTAGAGGGAAATTTTATTTGACTGCCCTCCTCCATTACCCCAAAGATTGCTTGCTGTAGCATTAACAGCATGAGTAGGAAAGGTCTCCAAAGCGGAGTTTCCTGGCTCGCTCGATACAAGACTGCAGCAGCCGCTGCTAAAATAAACCAAACTCCAGCCATTACTCGCCGTGCAACGGGAAGAGCTGCCACCAGCTGAAGAGGACAGTTAAGCTCCATTGTACACAAGCGTCTGGACCTTGGAGACTACCCTCCGCTGGACCTATTCACTGGTCCTTCCTTGGGGAAGAAGGACTGGAAGTGGGGCACCAACATACCCCTGCTGCCACGCGGGGTGGTATGGTGGTGGCAGGGCTGCTTGGTTGGTGGCCCCCAGCACCCTGGGGGTTCCCAAGGAGGTAAGGCACCAGCTACAGGGTGAGCAGGGAGGAAACGTGTTCAAGTGACTAAAGATGATAAGGGAATTAGTAACGATTTCTGTTGGGTGTTTATTTTTTGAGCACCGGGCTGTTCCCCACTAGACTACTTAAGGAGGAAAACAAAATTACGCTGTAAATACTTCCCTATCACCAAGAACTGTGAATACAGAAAACAACACATCAATGCTCATCAGCAAGGGCAAGACCTTTATGTCAATGTTCATTTGCGGAACAAATGTGCTGCGTTATCCTCCCCGGGGTTGTAAATATCCCCATTGTGCTCCTGCAGGAAGGGCTGTTGCCCGAGGTGGCTGGGCAGCCTTAATGGGAAACTTGGATTTGTGTAAATAGAGCAACCCGTTCCTTCCTCCCTGCCAATTACACTTCTTCAGAAAGCCCAAATACTGTCTAAATATCATCACAGGAGAAGCAAAAGGCTGATCACCCGGCTCTTTTCATGGTGTTCCTTTCCTCCATATGAGGCAGGAGGAAGAGATGACTTACCACTGCTGCAGATGTGCATCCCGGTTCTGTGGAGGAACCGGGGATGTAGAGAAGCCAAAGGGCAACAAACCCACCCAAGTTTGCCTCTGCAACTGCAGGCCCCCAGCACACCGGCTATGTAGCTCACTGGGGGATGAACCGGCAGCATATCGGGCATGTGTGTACTGGCCGATGGTGGATCACGGTGGAGTTGGCTTTCCAGAGGAACGAGGTACCCCCAGGTAAATGCCGCACAGCTCAGAGTCGGCACACGCAGCCTGCAGTCACTGTGGCAAACTTGTGGTTCTCCTCCACGTCTCTGTGGGCAGATCATAAGGTACTTATTTTATTTTCCTGTTAAGCTGCTCTAACCCAGGTTGCTGTGGGACTGTGAAGCTCTCGCATTTATCAGCATTAAATAAGAAGCAATAAGCTCTTGGCTGCACCGTGAAGAGCTTTCCTTTCCTGGGTAGTAAATCTGTGGCAACTCTCTCCTACAGTTTTATTGAGGGTTATCAAGTGTTTATTCAAAAGGCATTTCCGTGCATTCAACATTCTTCTAATTGGGCAGTGAGTGGTAGTGTTCTCTCCGGACAGACTATTATTGCCGTGGCAAAATTTGCTCTCTTTAGTCAATAGACTGTCCTCATTGCTAATTTGCTGGGTGGAGAGAGGAAGTAGGACCGTATTGGCATATGGTTTCTACTAAATGGAGTTTGAACTGTGTCAATTTTAGAGTCAGCTTCCTCAGGATGCTGGGAATGTGTCCCGTGCTGTCTCAGAAAGCCCTGTAGGACAAGGAAATCTATATAGAGGCGAATATTCTCCTTTGAAGGACTCCTAAGTTGCATCTGCACAATGCGCAAGGAGCCACGCTGCTGCCCTTCTGGCACGGCGGGGCTGAATTTCAGCCCAGACCTCTCGGCCTCAAGTAAGAAGCCCGTTGCTGAGGCGGGCTCCTGCTGGCCCCGTGCAGTGTGAGCATCCTCCATTGCCGTGGTGGGACGAGTGGTTAAAGATGGTCTTCACAGTCTGGACTCAAAAGAGGAACTGTTGATTAACAGGGTGGTTTAGAATAAAATCCCTTTTGAGGGACTTCTGGAAACCTGAGACAGGCACCGAGAAGGAAGTGTGTGTAGTGGGGGTGAGGTGGGCTTGGTTTATTTCAAGAAAATAAGTTCATTTTGCATTTAGTCTGCCTCTTTTTTTTAGCTACTGGTTGTTGAGATGAACAAGTCAGAAATGAGGTGGTCAAAAAAAACAGGATGGAAAAGGAGTCACCCAAACTTGCCATGTAACAGCAAATTATTTTGGACACAGTAAAAGCAGGTTCGCACTTGGTTGAAGCGTGGCGGTGCCCCTGCTCATGTCTGCTGGGCTCACACATGTCTCCTGCCGCCAAAGCCTTCCTCCGGCACAGGGTGAGCTCCTGCTCCTTCCTCGGGGGGAGGCAGGGGAGGAGGAGGAGGGGTGGTTCAGCCATGCTGATCCAATCTGCACCTGGACAGCTGGTACTTCGCGCAGCGCCTTCATTTTAAAGCCATCCATCATGCTCAGGGGATCACATCCAGGCCCTGAATTGCAGAACTGGCACCTTGGGAAGTGTTCAGCTATGAAAACTGACTTGGCAGGACAGCTTTGCCATGTGAAAAAAAAGATGCTTAGACTTTCTTATTTTTAAAAGGCAAGGTAAATGGAAGTGGCTGAATTGACTCACAGGCATTTTCCGTGGATATATGGCTCTCCTGTGCCCTGCTGTTGGATGGATATGGGCAAGTCCAGCTGCGGTGAAGAGATTTGGTGCAGGTGGGAATGGGAAGAGTGTTATATCTGTAAACTATCACGTCTTTAGAGTTGGCCTCCTGTGTCACGTCAAAGTTCAGCCTCCCAGCGATGTGTGTGTGTGTCTCCACGGCAGAATGGATCAGTGAACAGAAATGCAGGCTCTTAGGTCAGACCTGCAAACTTTGGGGCTGAGGTTCTGATCATGATGGGGTGCTACAGTGCTCGCGGATGTGAAGTTTGGGCTGGGTCTAACTTCTAAGCTGCCCGAGCATAGACATTCAGGATCTGTACTGCCATACAGGTGAGGACATCTTTTTGAGGTACCAGCTGACCTCAGCTTGATGACCTGGAAGTGAAATGAAATTATACCAAGGAACAGTTGATGAATCTTCCTTGGTTTTATTCCTGGTACTTTAGGTTGCATTGGTTTAGAAATTTGCAGGAGGAGTGGATTGCATAGATACAATATGAGCCTTAATTAGTGTGTAAAGTGCTTTGAGATCTTCGATGAAAGGTGAAACAGATGCAGAAAGTTATCTTTTGTCCTCCTCAGAGGCTGTATTCCAGTAATGGATGAAGTGACCCCTAAAATATAATATTAATTCTGCAAAGCACTTGGGAGTTTTTCTGAATCAAAGGTGCTATGCAAATATATTCTCACTTTCCTTTACCAGCCCCTTTGAGCCAGCCGGTCCACCATTAGTGGCGATTCTCATTTAATCAGAATTCAGCCTTCAAATTTTCTGCAAGTCCATAGATAAATAAAGCAGCAGCCGTAGTTGATCATTTATTTATAAATCTATTTATAATCTATGTTTTGCATATTAATCAAAACCACTCCATGTGGCAATTCCTGATTAAGAACTACTTTTTTGTCTCGTCTCTCTTGCCCCTAGATAATATGCAAAGAATTAGATTAGAAATACTTTTTATAAATAAATTATGATAAACTCCTGCTTTATTTATATACTCAGACAAAGGTGCCACTCTTCCAAATACTGGATTTCTTCCTCCTTCTCCTCATACTTCCATCTCCCTGCCATGTGGTTAGCTGCATCGGTTGTGGCACTCAGAGTGGTCCTTTAAATGGGAAATCCTTGATTTTTAGGTGGAAAAATGCCAACTCCTACCTCAGGTGAGACAGCCTGAGGCCTGACCTGAGGCAGCATCGTCAGAATGAGTTGAGGAGTTCAAGGTACTTCTTGTGCACACAAAAGCTAAAGAGCAAAAATTACATAAATTCAGGAAACATCTTGCAAAGTTTGGGGCTGCAGAGTGTCACGGGCAGGGAGGAGAAGCGTTAGAAACAAGGGAACAGGGAAAAGCAGCTCTGAAACAGCTGGAGCTCTCCCTGTAGAAAATGCAAATTGTTTTGCTGAGGTTGGTTGGATGAGGAGGACAGCCGCAGAAGGCAGGCAGCTAAGGTGTCCATGGTGGGAAGCCCTGGAACTGGGCTGCTCCCATGTCGCACGACTGAGATCTTGGGCCGAAAATAGCTGAAAATGCTAATGGGAGCAAAAGGGCTGTGAGCCAGAGGGTGAGGACCTACGCCTCCTCCTCTCCCTGGGGACAGGGCTGCACAGGTGGGAGGTTTTCGGAAGACGCCTCCGACCCTTCAGGAGCAAATATCCATTGAGATCAGTCTGTAGCTACACTTTTTCGTCTAGCTAAAGGAAACCGCGATATCATGGAGTTAATTGTATCAGCAAAATAGTCATCATCTGTAAATTTGTTTCTAGTGGCTCCTCTGTACGGTCTGACATCATCTGTGTATTGGAGAAACAGTGAACTAGAGTACGTTATTGTGGAATATAATTAAACACTGATAGTATTGCATGTGCTACATACCTGAATTGGCCATGGCGGGACTGCTCAAATGTTTAAATAGTTTAAATTTAATCTAGGGGGTTTGGTTATGTGCATATTACTTATTGTGTAAGCATTTTAGATCGTTATGGAATACAAATGCGACGTTGCAACCAGTTGGCAAGAATGGAGAGAAATTATCTGATAGCGTTAGGTCCTGGAGTCATGTGTATTTGTGGTTCGAATCATGTTTCTAGCCTTACGGGCTGAACGGAAAAGGTTTAAAATAAAACCTAAATACATTCTGAGGACAGGAAGAAAATGAAACAAAGGGAAAAAAATCCCCGAATTTCTTAGGTCATGATGGAGGAGGTCAGGAATTAGGGTATGATGAGGGCTGGGAGACTTGGCTTCGCTTCCCATTCCTGCCACGTACATTCTGTGTGACTTTGAAAGCGCCAGTTTTCTTTGTCTCTGTAAAGTGGGAATAATAACAACTTCCTATGTCGTGGCAACGTAAGAAAACTAAATACTGCAGCCACAACCGTAGTCATTTAAGAGAAAGCTTTGCATACAAATGGATGATTCAGAAAGTCCTTACTGTGCACCCGAGATCTTTCCATTCAGCAATGAAAAGCTTCTGGGATGGGACATGGCACACTCCAGAATCAGAACTGTCATGTTATAGAATAAACATTTCCCAGAGTTTCTGGAGAGTTTGTGTTACGGCAACTTTCCTGAAGACACCAACTGAAGGATTTCTATGTGCATGCTTGAAGAAACTGAACTCGTAAACAGATAGTTTGGAGTCGAGTATTTTATTTCTGTTTTGTTGCGCTGTTTTGCCCAGGTACCTGTTCAGAAGTGGAGGCAATACCGTATCAGTTGGTCAGAATTCAACAGATCTCTAACACAGAGCAACAAATGTTAACTGAGGGCCAGTCTTCAGCCAATTTAGAATTCATATGCGCAAAATACTGCACGAGAATAATGTTGAGGAGCAAGTTGAGGCTAAGGCTATTGTTGGGAATCATTTGTTCAGCTGACTGCTGAACTTTAATTTAAACAAGGGCTGATTTAGAAGAGCAGTGAGATGCCGCAGTTTGGGTTTTCCACTCATTAGCTCTCTGTTCCTCCTGCTCCCGGCCTTACACCGTCCTACCTGTAGAACTGCGGCGTTAGCCCTTGATACCTGATGTCGCGCAGGGCACAGCGGACAGGGCCGGGAATGCATGCCCTGCTGTGCCTTATCTTGCTTAATGAATACTGTTCCCTCAATAACTTTATTGCCCTCTGTGTGTTCCAGGATCCTTAATTAGTTTTTGCTTGGCAGGCAGGATCCTTTTATTTTTTTTTTTAAATTTTTATTAAGCATTACCAGATTCCCCAAGCATCACTATCCGCAGGGAGAATGTCATAATAATTGAAACACAATCAAGCTATATGAAAAAGAAGACAAAAGAGACAAATTTAAATTCAGCTCTTCTCTCACCATCAAAAAGAAAAAGAAAGAATTGGAGGCTCCACTGTATTTTTCTGTTACCTTTAGAAGGACATGAGACATCGCCACATGTGCCAGCTGTGAACACAAAGCCTGTGGGCAGAGACAAACAGCCAAACCTGGGGGCTAAATCAAGACCTGGTGCAAGACTAAACTGCTCAGTTATAATTATGGCTTTTGGCGGTAAGATTTCTGTTGAATTATCTCCTCTTTGTGAGGCTTGTAGGCTCTTCCTTGCTCTGCCTGTGCTGTTATAAATGACTTGATGAACTCAGTTCTCTTCTTCTTTGTTCTAATTTCTTTTGTATTTGTAGCTGTGTATTAAGTCAATGCCTGTGATTCCTATATCACAAACCTGTGCTTTTTCTCTTTTAATTTTCAGTAACAACAAGAAAAAATAAGTGTTGCCATTTGTTGGGCTTTTTGTCCCCCCTTCACTTCCACTCGTATTAAAGACTTTGTGGTACATTTTTAAAAAAGGAAGCTTTTCTCCCTTTCTTAGATACTACTACAAGGTGCAAAACGTGATTCATTGTATCCCAATAGGATCAGAATGCAAAGGCAAATTCAAGCTGTGAGGCAGGAGTTTGATTGTTTGATTGTTCCTCTGTAGACCTAGTCTCTCCTGGTCTCTGAATACTTGTGTATTCAAACTGATTTTCTCCACCTCTTCTATTGACTATCCAAAAGGGCCTTTTCTATTCTCTCTTCTGAAACTCAAAATACAGTAAAAAAGCAACTTTATACTGGCTATTAAAAAGTTGGGCTTAGGTAAGGGTCAGGGTTTAGAGATTTTACTCCAAGGGTTTTCTCTCTACAAATTTGGTAGAAAAACCTAGGAGAGCAATCTTTCCTTCAAAACTAGTTTTATTTCCTGAATTTTTATCAGACAGAGAGGTGTCATCCTTTGTTGTCCTGGCATTTTAGATTGACTATATCTAATGTTTTTTTCCTCCCAAGACAGAACACAGGCAGATGTTACTATGTGAGTGATTGCTTGAGATTATTCTAACTTTCACAAAATAGGAATTATGTTTTTCTCAGCTAAAGACCAATCTCCTTGTATACTGTACTTAACATTGACTAAATACAGCCAGGATCAGTGAACTGGAGTTTGTGGGCAGAAGGTAAAGAGTTGGAGACTAAACCAGTTTCAATACTTGCACCGTGCTAGTTAACAGCCCTACTGCCGTGGCTCGTCACTCCTTGGCTTTTATCCACCAACCTGTCTGTCCCTCTAAACAATCTTTTCTATTTTTAGCTTCTGTGGAGGAAGAAGAGAGGCTTGGAAATGGTGTGTGGGAGTTAATCTAAAAATCCTGTTTAGGTACTTCCTCAAGGGTTTTAAGGAGTGCAAAAAAAACCCCAAACAAAAACCTCCTAGTAACTGCCTCAGAGATGGTCAACTGAAGGTACTGCAGAACAGGCGAGAACATGGAAAGTGGTGAGAAACAGAAGGAAAGAGAACAAGATGTGCCCTTGTGAGAGCACGCAGTGATTTAACTCTGGAACATGTGAGTCTTTCATTGAATTAGTATGTTGTGATTGCAGGGGGACTTGCCTCTGAAGTGATGATGATTTATTGCTGTGCTTCATTTCATAATTGGCAAATGGAGAAAACCAGGTGCTGGGCCAGGGAGGGAGGAAAATTCCTGTTCATCAGGACACCTCTGACCTCCACAGTGAAAGAGAAGAGGCCTCATCCTGTGCTGCCTTCTGCAGAAGTCACGTGCTGGCTTCGAGCAACTCTCCTGAGGCTGGGGAGACACGTGGAGAGGCAGCCACCCGGGGAGCCCAAGGTCCCTGACTTGTCCTCTGCTGTCCTGGAGTGACCCATCCTGTGTGGAGGCTGTGCTCCTGGCATATAGTCCCTATACTATGTCTGTGTGGGAACAAAATGCTGGAAATATCTATAGTCCTTTTGAAAGATCTTCTCTGAAATATGCCAGGGTTAAAAATCTGGCCTCCGGGAAGTGACCTAACAGTCTGGGGACGTCTCTTGGTGCTACGTGGTTAGAGCTTCACCAGGAAGGCAGGTTTGTGTGCCCACTGGCAGCAGTTGTTGGCCGACTGGAAGCAATGCAGAAGGGGCAAGGATGCAGCTGGAGCCCCTCTGCTGTGGGGACAGGCTGAGAGGGTTGGGGTCGCTCAGCCCGGAGAAGAGAAGGCTCTGGGAACACCTTAGAGCCCCTTCCCGTATCTGAAGGGGGCCTACAAGAAAGATGGAGAGGGACTTTTCACAAAGGCATGTATCAGTAGGATGAAGAGTAATGGCTTCAAAACAGAAGAGAGTAGATTTAGACTAGATATCAGGAAGACATTTTTTACTCTGAGGGTGGTGAGACTCTAGCCCAGGTTGCCGAGAGAAGCTGTGGCTGCCCCCTCCCTGGAGGGGTTCAAGGCCAGGTTGGACGGGGCTTGGAGCAGCCTGGGCTGGTGGGAGGTGTCCCTGCCCAGGGCAGGGGGGTGGAACGAGACGGTCTTTAAAGTCCCTTCCAACCCAAACCATTCTACGATTCTATGATTTTCCTTTCTATCAGCCTTTTAGCAAAGCCCACCACTGGGTCAAGCTGTTAGCAATTCTGGATTTAAGCAAAGATAAGGCGTGCAAGTGGTGACTGAAATTTCAGCCGCTTGTTGTGGTCTCTACTGGCTTTTGTCCTGTTATTGCCGTGCAGTAGCACAGGACTGAGCAGTGCAGAGGAAATTGCTCCAAATGCTGCTTTTTGGGTGTAAAAAGATACCTGGAAGATAGGTGCCTGGTAAGAATGGTGTACAAGATAGCCGAGATGACCCCAAGGAGTGAATATCTCAGGGGTCTTTGAAGTAGCATCTGCTTTTCTGGTATGTCATAACTGACTAGGACGCTGCTCTCAGCTGTCGAATCAAGTCAAAATGAGCCCATTCCAGTAGAAATGACATGCCTAAATTCGAATTTACCCATACCGCAACAGAGATCTAAGAAAATGGAAGACAGCAAGACACATTTTGAGGAAAAATCCCATCAATTTAAACATTTTCCTATAGCATTAACCTTTCCATTATTTCTGAAGGAAACAAAAAACAAGGAAAGACCTGTTCAGCCTAGAGTAAGGCCCAATTCACGGCCACTCGGCCGTGTTCTCTCTGAGGCTGGGAAGGTGCCGTGAAGTGTTGCAGAAGGCCCAGGGCCTTGATTTTTGCGTCGTTTTCAGGAGGTTGCCCCTTGGACACAGAGGGAAACTCAATTGAAAGCTAGTACAGGGGTGGGGGGTTTTTTAAGCTATGATCGCAGATCCTTGCAGTGAAAAAGGAAAGCGATCCAACAAGCTGCCTGCTGTTTATTGCCAACTGCTCCTGATTACTTCAGCTAATTTCAGGCCTGGAAACATTGTTGACAATGTGATTTCTGAAACATGGGAAGTGTTATTTGGTTGTGCAATCTGTACCATATCTGTGTCAGGAGTTTTGTTGCTGTCACTTGCAGCAGCTTTCACGGCTCTATCATCATCTCCCAGAACTAATTACCTTAAACTGATGAAAGTAGATGTTTAAAAGTAAGTTGCCTTCAGTTATTTGCTTTTCAGGTGGTTTATGAAGTTGTTTTAGCATGCTCTGTTGGGCTGTAGGCTTACCTACATCCCGTACAGAGCTGTAGTAAGGCATTTTGGAGGCTTACGCCAATGGAGGGAACGATTAAGTAGGCAACAAAATGCGAGGCCCACGTTGTCCCTGCCTTGCTCTGTTTCACCCAGCTCTCTGCTGCCTTTGCATCCTCCGCCATCTGCTCCCCATGACCTGCCGAGAGCCACATCTCTCTGCTCATCCCCTGTCCCACATACATTTATCTATATATGCGTTGGGGTTTTTTTTCCCCCCTGCTTGGAAATAATGTCAGTCTGCTTCTACGCTTGGCTTTCACAGCTAAATGGAATAATACCACAGAGCATTATAAAGACAAAATTCATAAAATAGGCTCTGGCCTCACTTTAGTATCACTTAGTGCAGGGTTTCCAAGAGTCTAACGACTGCTGCAGTTTATAAGCTCTGGTGCAGGACTGAGAACTTGGAGGATCTCTCTAATACCAAGAGGCAAAAAAACCCCCACTTGTATTTTACAGTATTCAACATGGTGAGCTGCAGTTTGGAAGGGGGGAGGGATGGGGATGACACACAAATGCTAGTATCTAATTTCAGAAAAAAAAAATAATTCAGTGCAGTAATTTTGGTAGGAGGCTTAACAGTGAGTACAGACACCATTTTGCATGAATACTCAGCACACGCTTCTTACCGGGGCAATCCTGAGGTGGAGCTGACAGTGCCGCTCACTAAAGCAAGTACTGTAACGCCTGGAGATTCCTTGCTGCAGAACTTACATGTCTGGGTTTCTTGTGTATCACTTTCTGAAGAAAAGTCATGGAATATAAAGTGAAGAAGCTTGTGATCAATTTTGTTTCAGCGATTTATTTCTTGTTAAAATGATTCAGAAGTGTTCTTTGCTTTCACTTGAATTTAATACTAGAGAAAAACATCCTTTCTTCCTCCTCACTTAGTTGAAATTATTATGTTTTATTAACAACCTTAAAACTGTTTTGATTTAATACTGAGATATTTAAAGTTCCTAATTACAGTTTCCCCTTTCATAAAAGTTCCTAATTACAGTTTTATGAAAGAGGAAACTAAAACATAGATAGGTTTATTGTGTTTATTACTATCTCAGTTGACTTTTACTTAAAGTAAAAACTAGTTTAACTAATGTAAGACCTTCTTCTAAGTAGTCTCCTATGAACTGCTGGTGTTTCCTACCAATTCAGAACTGTCAGCTTAACAGTGGCCGCATCATCTCTGTTTTCCTGGCATCAGGCAATAATTTCCTGCTGTCCTGGGATTATCTCTCTTGCCCCGTGTCTTCAGTAAAAACTTTCACCCTCTCCTCTCCTTTTTCATATCAGCTTCTTGCACCTGCGATATGCATCCACGCAGCCAGTGCTTTAAAAGCCACCCTTGGTATCAAAACAAATTTTACATGTGGAGAACAGATCTCTCAGTTATCTTACAAATGATCTGCTGGCTGGCTTTAGTCTTCCTTTTTTTTTTTTCTTTTTGTGTGGTGTGTGTTAATGGATCACTTAGAAAATAAGTGGCACTTTTAGTGTCCATTAACTCTCATTTAACTAATGCTAAATTGCACTTGAGCACCTATGGACACACTTGCAAGAGGCATGTTAATACCAGATGAATTCATTAGAATTGGGCCTATTACTTCCAATGTAAAACGAATTCATAATCATGGGAAATCTAAAATAAAGGCTTACCAAAAAATACTTGGTAGCATGTTAAGTATCCATTAGTGCAATGGAATGACGCTGAGACTTTTACAAATAGAAATGAAATCCCCATGAAGGAGCGTGGCAAAAGGGAGTTCTGAATAGGAGTGTTCATAATATAAAACATGGAAATTCATCCCCTACCTATGACCTTCAGTGTGTACAGGGGGGAAGAAATTAATACAACACTTCTCTGATAACAGGCTTTTACAAATATTATAAATCACATTTGAAGTTTCCTTTGAATTTCAGGATTTCCCTTTCTCCTTTAAGAGAAAAAGGCTTATTTTTGTTTTTCCTTTTTTTTTTCAGACAGTGCAAAGAATAAGACCTGAGTGGAAGAGGGCTCAGAAATAACTCACTGGCTTTGGGAGTTCCTGTCCCCTGGTGTCATTGCCACCTCCTGGGGTACTTGCCCAGAGTGGGTGCTCGTTGCTGGGCGTCACAGCAGTTTTGCTTTTGGTGCTTCATGTGTCTGGGACCTCAGCGTGCCAGCTCTGTTCCTCGGGAGCCACGGCCCTTGCTGCAGCTGAACCTTTTCCTGACCTTTACAGGACGCTTGTCCCCATTATCCCAGCCTGCCACTTACCTCAAGTAAGATGTTCAAAAAACACAGTATGTCAAAACACAACAAATAGCATTAAAAGAGTTTTGCAGATGTGGTAACTCCAGCTGGTTGCAATAGGCAGTTGATTATTCTTATTTCTATATTGTTATTGGGTCCAGCTGAGACCTTATGTGTAAATACAGAGAGTGTCCCTGCCCTCCCGGGCTTGCAAACTATCAGAAACTGGTAAAACAGATGTTCCAAGAGATGGAGAACTTGTTCAGTGGCATATGGCACAATCAGAGCTTTCCTCATCTCCTAAATACCCCAACGTACGGAGGGAAACCCATCCCGTGGGTCTGCGCTGCATCTTTTTGCTATCAGACCTTCTGCTGACCCTGAACAGCTTCTGTTCTTTGAGGTCTCTTTTTTTTTTTTTTTTTCTTTTTCTGTTGTTACTCATATTTTCCCCTCACATTAATTATACAGATGTACTGGGGGCCATGTGCTTTGCCACATCACAAAGGAAACCACAGGACTTCAGATCAGAAGAGCTGCCAGATGTACTTGCCCGGGACAGTACCACGTAGGGGTCAGGCTCCGGCAGACAGACTCGGCTGGCTGCCTCGGCAAAACAGGATGGGGACATCACCTGTTCCCAGAAAAAGGGACCACAGAATACACAACCTTGGTGCAAACACACAGTGACATTTGGGGATTGATTTTAATAACGATTGGGTCTTTTTCTTTTCTTTTTCTTTTTTTCTTTCTTCCTTTAGTAGATGTGCTAACTACCCTGACTCTTTAAGGTCAGAGCTGCCAGTCTATACTTAGCCTGACCAGTATCTTATTTCCTGACAAGCCCTTTGCTTCTTGGTGCCTTTGCAATTCCAAGTCCAGAATCGAGACTTTCAGGACTGCGCCTGCTTGGGAAAGCGTATGGCTCACCTCGTTCTTATGCTTGTATTTCATTTTTGGTATGCCAGTAAAAGTCATTAAAGAGAAGGGTTTTGAAGTGATTGTTTTCTTTAAGTAGGAACTCAGGAATGGGTTGTACTTTGTCTCCTTTAGCAAACTTGCAGCTACACCTCTCCCAACAGTCTGCCAGCTATGGTTTTTCTTTGGAGCCTGCAGAAGTGGCAGACAGAAAGGGCTGGTTTCATCTTTGGGAGTCTGCTTACTTATCTTTTCCTCCTTTGGAAATGTGATTTTAAAAATTACTTTTTTTTCATGGAGGACACAGTCTCCACTGAATTCTCTCAGCACGGAGGATACTGTGTCAATATGTATTTCTTAGACTACGTCTCTAACCTACTCCATTCCACATACGTGGAGGGGCAGGGAGAGGGACGAAAGCTACTATTTCTATCCCTCCAGAGAAATTCAAAGGAGAAATCCATCCATTACATATATCCACCTGTCATTTCCGAATCCTGGTTCTAATTCTTTTACCTATTTTCTTTCATGAACTTGGGGGTTGTAATTGGGAGGCACACGACTTAACACAGGAGCAAAAAGTTCCCCTTCTACCACTGGTAAAAAAAAAAAAAATCTTCATTGAAATAACCTGGGGTAAAATCTTCAGAACCATGTAAGTGACTCTAAAACATAACCCCTGGGATGTTGCCTTCTTTGTTTGTTTTTCTCCAAAGTGAGCGATACATTTATGAGACCTGGTGGCATTCATTGCAGAGCCTGTTCAGACCCTGGGCAATCACTGAGGGAGCTTGAACAGCCGCGTAAAATGTACCAGTAGCGTAGAGAGGAATGGGGTCCAAGGGTGTAATGCTGTGCCTCATCAGCACCGCTGGAGCTCAGGACCCAGCCTGTCCAGCCTCAGCTGGGCACCACTGGATCTAAACGTCCCTGATGGATGCTGAGTGTGTAGGAAACCTCTGCTATAGGACTAAAGGCTCCACAGCACTTCAGGCATCCTCTAAAATTGTACTGTTCCTCCTCTTAAACCTGGTGATTTTGTCTTTAATTGCTCTTGTCCGAGGTTTTCATTAAACGGGTCATAATTCCAAATTCACCAGTCTAACAGTAACTGGGAGATGTCAATGGCAAATCTATCTGATGCATGTAATACAGGATATCAATTTCAATTACTCGATAAACTTAGTCCACCCAAAACAAGTTAAAATCAATATATTTCACTATCCAGAAAAGCGAGGAGAAAAATACCTGACTTATTTTAAAATAGTTTACATGTCTTCCATATTTTTCAGGTAAGTGAAATATTAGCAGTTGGGGATTGAGTTTGCATCTTCCCTGTTCTTATAAAATTCCACTGGTGTCTTTTGCTACTGGACAGGGGATAAATGAAGATCAATTCCCTATCACCCCTCACAGCCATGTAATCTGTGATCTACAGGGTTTTCCTCCCTTAAAAGAAAAAGGCAGGCAAGAGAGAGACTCCTCTGCAAGACGTAGATAGAGCAAATGATTTCCTTTCCTTGCTGAAAATGGTGCCTGTGGGAATTCCATGGCTTGTGTTACATCTTCGTGTGATTTCACTTGAGCTTTTGTACAAATCAGTGATGAGGCTTTTTCTCTTTCACTCCAAGTTTGTGCAACCTAAAGAACAAACCCCTCTTCCATCTCACCCCCATGTTTAAGCCTCCCAACCTCCTTGTGCACACCTGGGAAAAGGCAGCCAACCGCCTGACGCGGGGCACAGAAACTCCAGGGCTGTCTCTTATTGTATTTAAAGCAGAAAGAATGGGTGTTAAATAGCAGCCCATCTCCACCCCAATGACCCAGCCAAGCACTCAAGTGCTGGCACTTGGAGCCCATGGAGCCCACCCTGAACCTCTTCCTGGGGGGCGGGAGGGAGGGAAACCTCCCTTTCTCGGCCCTTCCTGCTAATTGCTTAATTACTGCCTGCTGGAGCTCCTGGTTCAGGGCCTTCTCCTGCTTTGCTGGGCCAGGGTGATGTTTTGTTGAGCGGCCGTGTGCTCGTCTGCTCTCCCTCCTGGCTGCTGAGTGGGGGGGGGTCACGGAGGTTTTCCCTCCAGCGGTTTGCCCTGGGGTAAGTAATATTTTCTTCCTTGCTAACGAAGGGAAAGAGTTCTTCGCGGGCTGCTCGTGCAAAATGTTGTTGTTAATCTCCTTCGGCTCTGCTTTTTCGCCTGCTCCCTCCCGCCGTGCCCTGCCAGGGCAGGCGGCCCCGGGCCAGCCCCACCGCTGGTGGGGGCTCCGCTGCTGTTCAGGGCTTTGTCCTTTCACGCCGCTGGGGCGAAAGGAGCGAACTAAACAGCAACGGCAGTGGTGTCAAAATGCTCAGGCAGAGTGTTTCACTGGGGCTAAAGAGATGAAAAACCAGGAAAGGATCCACCTTCTCGAGGAGCCTTTTTTTCTCCTTTTTCTCTGTGAATGTGCAACTGGTGGAGGCTGTACTGCAACTGTGGCTTGATCAGGGTGGGACAGGGGCTTGGAGCTGGTTACGCGAGGTGACTGTGAGCTGAATGCAACTGTTTTCAGCTATTTCTGCTTTAAATGCTCCTGGCTGCATTTCGGTTACTCGTCAGTATAATTTGTCTGCCAAAGAGGCATTCATTCATGAACTTACTCGGGCTCTCCCATGGCAGGAGCAAAGGCCGGGGTTCTCGCTCTTTTGGGGTTTCCCTAGAGAGTCTGGGCATGTAACAGATTTAATTACTTAGTTAAGAGCCTTTCTTGAGTTTACCAAGAAACTAGAAACTGTAAATGACTAAACAAGTGAGACAAGAGGTGTGAGAGAGTGAATAAAGAGGAATGAAACTCTGATCTCTCCCAGATGCTAAAAAAATTTCTGTGCAGCTGAACAAAGGTGCTGTCTGTCCAATATCATTTTTATTCCAAACCTTCAATATTGCAGCTGACGGCAGAAAATGTGCAGTAAAACATGGGGAGGCCACTGGGTAATATCCACTGTAAAGTGTTAATTGCCTATTGAGGCTGTAAACTATGTCAATATGCCTGGATCTGAGTTATTGACAGACTCCCATTTATTCCAGCCTCACAAAGCTGGGCTCTTTAGAACTGGGCTCTAATCAGTCATGCTTTACTGAACCCACCAAGAAGCACCAGTCGATAAACGCACTTGCTGTCTTAACCCTTTGAAGTTTGTAAAATTACAAATGGGATTGATAACATTGATTTGAGGAGAACTTCTGACGGTGGAAACCCTTTGGAAATGAAAGTTGCCTGTGGTAAATGACACCTGCTTTAGGCTGCTGGTTTGCAGGGCTGAGCCTACCCTCAGTGGTTCTGTTAGTACCTGAGCTCTGAGCCGGAGGAAGGAGTTACTTCTTGGTGTAAGTTTTTGCAGGGCCAGGGCATGGTGGCACCTAAGGCTGTCTGTGTTGCATTTATCACTATTAAAATCTCTGACACGGGTGGCACGTTGCTTCTGATCACATAGCTGGCAAAAGGCACAGGATTAAAGCCATTAAGCATCCCTTGGGATTATTTGTAAGAGACGGGGGTATTGCCCCTTATCCACCAACTAAAAAAACCCCAACCATCCTGCCTTTCCAGCGTCGATGGGATTCTCTATTTGAACATCCATGTCTTAGAGTTATTGAGTGTTGATGTGTGGTGGCATTTGAGGTGTGAAAAAAGCATCAAATGAAGGGTCAAATCCTGCCCTCAGAGGAGGAGTGCCTTTGCCTGCAGATTTTGAAAGCCTCCAAGATGTGGTCTGGTTTGTAGAAGATGTGAGGAGAGAAGTTCATTTGTGGACTCAGTGGAATTCACCTTACCTGGGTACTCCTCACTATTGGAGCCGATATGTTTGTATTAATTCACTGCATGTGGGTTGTTTTGTGTTGGTTTTGTTTGTTTGTTTTTAAACAATGTAGCTAAAGCCTGGGGACAGATGCTTTTTCTTTGCAAGGAACAAAACCCCCCCCAAAAATACAGATGAACTTTACCCATGAAAGCTGGAAGAGAAACAAGACAAAGGTGTTGCGATTGTTTGACATAATTTGTAACCAGTAAAGATCTCAGAAACATTGCAAAGAATTAGAGCTCGGGCAGAAACCCCGTCCCATTGCGTTTGCTTGTAAAAATACCTATTTGTCTTGTAACCAGAATTCATTTAAGCGTTCCTTCCTCATATTTTTCGAACCATATATAACGTGGCATTTGTCCTTGGATTCTGCTTTTTTCCCAAACTGATGAGGATTTGTACTAAAGTATGGGATCTAAATCTGCTTGTGTTTAGACGCCAGCGCTTGCATGGAAAAAGAGGCGGTGTTTTACAAATGCTCCCCATGTAGCTCCTGGAGTAGGCAAAAAGCCTGTTAGCTGATCCGGGCCTTGTGAGACACGGCGATTATGATGACCAGCTAATGTGTTTTTTAAATACTAGCAGTCTGCCTGTATTTGGTGTTAAGTGGTATTTTAATAATACTAATTAATTTATACTTGCTAAATTAAGTGCACCTAGCTTTCGAGCAGGGAGGTTAGGTTCAGGTTAACTATTTGTTCTGCTCTTTTCCACGTAGCATTGCAAATCTTCTGTCTGTCAGAACAAAGCCAAACATCTCGCCATTTTTAAGGCAATTAAAATCCAAACTTTGAGGCTGAAGCATATGCTTGCTAGGAAACTTTTGGATCTGTTCTGTAAATTATTCTGAGTGGATATTCCTTATAGCACCAGCAACTCTGTATGCTGCAGGCCCTCTCTGTGGTAAACAGGTGCACTTGCAGACACCGCTGTTATTCAGATAATCTCAAACTTTTGATTTTAAGCAAATTGGAATTGTGTATAGTTTACTGTTTGTGTGAAATGAGCAGCTGTTTTAAGTACAGACATTTATTTTGCAGTATGCAGGCTAATACCTAAAATAACCACTCCCAAGCTGCAAAAGAAAATAAGTAATTTGTTTAATTTTCAGTTCTTTCCAACCTTTTTCTTCTTCTTTTTTTTTT
>VXBO01000501.1:1458720-1470303 GCA_013400135.1 Rhinoptilus africanus
CCCCTGATAAATCTGTACAGACTTTAGTATAACATAAACTTTTCCAGCCTGGCTGAAAATTAGGTGGATTTTGTAGGACTTTGGCTAAATGATTCTGTTACTATCAAGCTACCCAAATTTGAGACTGGAAGTGCCCCATTCCCTGGGTTTGGGATGAAGCAGGTTATTGCCAGAGAGCAACATCTGTCCATAGTACTGTGAATGGTTCTGTGGAGAAAACTGCTGTGCTTTTGCACACCCCTGGAGCAATGTATGTCTACTTTTTTGGGGGAAAATGGGTACAAATTCCTGTTAGGAAGTTGTGGAACACAGCAGCAGTGCTTCATTGAAAGGCCACTGACTGATCGAAGGCTTAAGTTTCCCTGTTGCTTTGCTGTATCTTGTTTGCATTAAGGGGATGGGAGAAACGTTGCTGGAATGCTAGGTTTCTTTATCCTGCTTGTATTGCAATTCAAAATTACGTGGCTGCCTTCATTGCCAAAGAGAAGGACGCAGGTTAAACTCAGTTAAATGAAAAGCTTGACGTATAACGAGAGGAAAACGCATAGAACTTCCCAGGCTTTCCGGCAACACACTGCAGGTAAAAATACTCCCAGATGCCGCGGCGAGAAGGTGGCTGTTTGTGGTTCATGGTTATGGACAGCAGGGTGTATGGACTGTATGTTCTCCATCGCTCACAACTGTTCATGCTGACTGGAGCAAAATGCGTTTGATTTCTAAATAGCTGCAGTTCATTGCACTATCCTCTCGTGGCAAAAATGACAGCACCGGTAAAAGTATACAACATTCTGGAGCTGGGGGTAGAAAACATGGCTCTTCATGGGATAAGGAATGCTGGAAGCTGCACAGCAGGGGTAAGCATGATATATATTGCATATTTTGTTTTCATATTTGATGGAGAGGAATTCAGCTGCAGTTTAAGATACCGTTTTCCTTAGGCTTGTTATTTGCTGTGTGATGTGACCACTAGAGAGCAGACTTAACCTAGTAACAAGAGCTAATTAGTTCTTGGCCTCTTCTTTTCCTCCTCTTCCCCAGCCCCCTTCCACCTTTACATCTCGACAGAGGGGACTTCGATGGTTCTTAGCTTTGCCTCCAACGCTGTGCAGTCTTAGGGCTAATTAAAACGCCACGGACGGCCTGAACCCCACATTAAAATTTGATGAGGAATTGATCAGCCAAGCAAACAGGAAATTTAGCTGTGTGAGTGAAGGTAATGTTTGCTCAAATGTGTAATGAGGTCCATGGGGAATATTTATAGGGACCTTAGTGACGGTTTCAGCAGCTCCTTCTCCTTGAAGTCATCTTACCGACTTGCCCTCTCCTTCAGAAGTGCACAGGCATAAGGAAATCCAAAGCTGCATCAGTCACAGGTGGGCATATTTCAGAAAATGGGTTATGTTTGGCTAAGGTGATGCCATGTAAAGCTTTTCACGGAGAATTGTGGAACTGCAAACTGACTCTGTTGCAGTTTTCCCTTTGCACTCCCCACTTAAAAAAATAAATAGATAAAATTCTTATTATCCGAGGAACTGCGTAGTAAAATTGCTGGTGGAACTCCTTGCAGTATGTCAGCACACCGAATAGCTTGCTTAAAAAGGATCGGGCGCTGTGTTACAGCAGATGTTAGCCCTATCTGCATAGACTTTAGGGTAAGCTATAAAAGCTGTCAACACACAGGTATTTGGAGGAAAGGCAGTACGCTGTCAGAGAGGGCCCTCCTCAGCAGATTTTATCTATTTCTAGTAATTGCTGAATATGAAGTATAAATGCTTTCCATCTGCAGCAAACAGATGAGTTTACCTGCTTATTTATCACTACTCTGTCCGAGGTAAATCAGGACATGCAAGGCTGAAATCTTAAGCTGGGCTTTTACTGATAGATGATATCACCCTCAAGCCTGTATCTGCAAGCCACTTCTTTTGAAAAGTCCCCTCGGCCTCTGGCAACCATTCATCCTGACCCTGGAAGCTCTTCCCTTGGCAGAGCATCCCCACCCAGATGTGGGCCTCACGCACAGCACATCTGCTGGTCCCAGCTCCTGAACATCCCGCAGTTTCCTTCCAGTGCTCCTCAAGGCTTCTTCCAATTTTGACTGCCTATAATTAGAGGTGAGGCTGATACTCTAGAAGGACTTTGAGGAAAAGGAAGCAGGCTGGATGACTGGTCCTCAGGCCCTGCGATATAAAACAGGCAAGGAGAGGTAGCCCACTTGGTGTAAATGGGGTGAGGGCAGCTCCCAGTGTGAGCCCTGTGGTGAGAGTGGGCATACTGGTAACTTGTGACTGCAATCCCTGCCAGTGTGCATTGCTTTGTTCTGCTGTGGGAATACAAACCCCAAACCTGCTGTTTACATCAGTGCTGTGGATTGTTGTGAGTGAATACAGCGCGAGAAGTTAGTTGAGCAATAGTGGGTTCTACCTGCAATAAAATCCAGCGAAGTTCAGGCAGTTGAAAGTATGTATAGAAGAGCACTAATGCTGGGAAACGTATGTCTTTCAAGTGTTGTAGCAACAGTAGTGATGAGATTTGTGTAAAAGGAAAGCAACTATTCTTCCTTTCTAGAGGGAAACGTTGAGGGGAGAAATCTGGAAATACTAAGTGATCAGAGAAAGCGCAGTGGCACAATGTCTAAACTAATTTTTTTTAATAGGCAAAGGAAACTAGATTCCTGGTCTTGTGCTCAGTGTATTGGAATAAAAAGGTGATCTTGTGCATCCGGGTTACTGCTTACAGTAGTGTCTCAGACTATTTTCTAGGAGGAGGAGCAGTATAAAAGCAGCGCTAATACGCTACTTGCTGGCTGTCTTGCTGCTAGGTGCTAGCATCTGCATGCAGTGACACAAAGCTGCGGGGACACTTAACCTGGTATATCTTAAATATGGTACTCCATTAGACCATTTAAACATTCACTTACGAGTCTCAAGACTCACCAGAAGAGCAGCTGTATTTAATTCCCGGCTGCATTAGATCAGAAAATGCTTAAGTGAAGGACCTGGCAGGATATACTGACCAGGCTGCAGCCTGCCTCCTGCGGAGACTCAGGCCACTCAGCCTGGAATGGCTGCATAGGAAAAGTGTGCAAAAAGCTAAAATGTGAACTTGAAGCAGAATCTAATCACCCACGTTGCACCCGTGAGTCACTTGTATACATCCAGCTTTATTTCTCTTACTGAACATGCTGCATTCAACCTCGCTGACACTTCATTCAACTTGAGAGATGAGGGTTTGAACCAAATATGAACACTTCAGGGGCTGTCAATAAATCTTACTTTGCATTATTTGCATCTTGCTAATTACCAATACTATTCAGAAGCTGTGGGAGGGGACATGGGGTTGTATGAGCATACATTAAATAAGCAAGCAGTGAATGCAGGAGAATTCATAGTTTAGGATAGTCTGCTGGGATTCTTCTTTCTGATGTTAACTCATCTTGCCCTTGTTTACTGGGAGTGTTGCTGGAAAGTGCCAGGCAAATCCTGGAAAGTGCCGGCAGTGCTGCCCTGGATGGAGAGAAAATCGCATCCCAGAACTGAGGAGCTTAAGATTTAAAGGCAGGAGCCCCTGGATGCAGGCTGAATGCCTGCATGGGAGGTGAGCCTGTGTAAGGAATCATTTTCTTTAGAAGTGTTTTGCCCTCAGTAACTTATACTTTGTTTTAATGATAACCGTCTTTGTCACTACTGATACCAGACTTTGAAGAAACAGAACTTTCCGCTACTCCAGTCTTTGTCATCTGTTAAGTCTTTTGACAAAAAGTTTCATTACCACCTTGATCTTTTGCGGAATACTGATCAGGGTTGGACCAAAACCCAATCTCGGTGCAACTGCTGTACTCCCTGGTAGCTCTCCATAAACAGCTACAGTTTGAGGTCAGTCAGAGAACCACTTATTTAATCCATTTGGTGACTAGAATATGGGGCTTAAATAAGAATTGAGGTACAGCTGAGTCAGAAATCTTGGAGAAGTTTAAGTCCACTTTATTATTGCAGCTGTCTCTATCAATCAGACTTGTTATCCTGCCAAAAAAAGATGTGTGCTTTGTTTAAACTGATTTTCCATGAAATGTCACAGTTGTAGCTCTAGTCTGCAATTCCTTGTTGATCGTTCATGAATAAATATTTTATTATTTTACCAATTATTAAGTCCATGCTAGCTGGTCCACAGTTCTCTGGAGTCATCCCTAACTGTCCTCAAATTGAAATTATGTTGGAAATCCTGAATTCACGAGGTTGTTTTTCATGATGTATTAAAAAGTTAACAGTCTATTAGTTCTTTTAAACTATTTGATCTCTGTTATCTTGTCTTGTTGATTTAAATTTATTTTTTACTTTTGGTGGACAGCCAAAGATAGTGCAGGCAATTTAGTTGCTTGATGGCAAGTAATCTGATCAAAGCAAGTGGAGCCACAGCTCTTAGTTAAACTCTCTAATCTAGCTATAGTGTACAAGGGATGCATATATACATTGGTGTCTTTTGTTTCAAATACTGACAAAAAATATCTGCGAACCATTTCTGCCTTTTCAGCATTTTCATGTGTAGTTTTATTGTCTGTATTTAGCAATGAATGTATGCTTGCATATCGGGGTTTGGGTGTTTTTTAATACGTTGCTTAGTTATTATCTGGGGATACTCTGTTTATTCCATTAGCCTCCTCTTATCAGGTTTCTTAACTTTTATAATATTACTTTTTTTTTATCTTTTAAACAGGAATATTTTTTGGCCAGCATATCGCTCTTTTAAATTATTGTTTGTGTAATTATGGCTTTTTCAGCATCCACTACGAAGTCCCTGAACAATTTACAATTTTTGAGGATGTTTTCTTTGTTGCATCTGATGCTCCTGGACAGTTAATAGTCTGAGCC
This sequence comes from Rhinoptilus africanus, assembly GCA_013400135.1. Classification (NCBI taxonomy): domain Eukaryota; kingdom Metazoa; phylum Chordata; class Aves; order Charadriiformes; family Glareolidae; genus Rhinoptilus; species Rhinoptilus africanus. The sequence continues at coordinate 1,463,586 of VXBO01000501.1, forward strand.
TTTTAAGCATAGAGCATGGGTCTTTCTAAAGACCATAGCATGAAAGGTATGAAAAAAATGCAAAATATACCTGTTATATTAATGCCTGCATTCTCCTGGCTTTAATCTTGCAGTCCTCTATGAGTTGCAGACCTCTTACCAACATTGGTAACTTCCTCTACTTGTAAAATTCCTGGTGGTTTTAAGATGCTTCTGTCTGTGCAAGTATATTTGAAGGATCTGCCACTAACAAAGAACCTGTGTCAAAGGAAAGGTTTAACGTGAAAATAATGTGATCAAGCACTAAGTTGCCTTCACCAACAATTAAGTGTAACAGCACCTAATGGCAGGCTGGGAAGGATCAGCCTGAGGGCAATTTCTACCACTGCTGCTCTGCGGCATCCCTGTCTAACTTAATAAACTTTTCATGCACAAAGTTTCAATTAAAGGGAACATGCTTTGTTTTTAAAATCAAATCAGGCATGTGTTCTCAATAGTCATGTGGTAGCAGAGATGCTGTGGGAAGAGCGCTCTGCCTCTGTTAGGAGGCGGATTAGAAAGGCCGCTGACGTGCTGCTCTCCAGCAGACACAGACACTGGTGAAAACCATCCCTAATGCGGCAAAAGAGTGGATTTGAATCACACCGAGCAACACTGACTGACACCTACCTCCCCGTGCCGGTCTTAGTACTTTAGACAAAACGTTTCTGCCTGAAAACCCAGTGTTTCAAAGTGAGGGGGAAGAGAGGGTGTTAATTATGTGAATTTTTCGTAGAATCATCTAGGTTTGAAGAGACCTTTAAGATCATCGAATCCAACTGTTAACCTATTACTGCCAAGTTACTGCTAAACCATGCCCCTCAGCACCACGTCCACCCGCTTTTACATACCTCCAGGGGTGGTGGCTTCCCCACTTCCCTGGGCATCTTGTTCCAGTGTTTGATAACCCTTTCTGTATTTTCCTAATATCCATCCTGAACATCTCCTGGTGCAACTTGAGGCCATTTCCAAATATATTGGAAAAGATATAGATATACAATTTTTTAATATCTAAAATATTTTCCAAAGTACATAAATATTTTGCAAAAATGAGAAAATGGCAGCCCTTACTTTCATTGGCAATACCAGGGCTAGTATCGAGGCACATGCTGTTATTGTAAAGGTGAGAGGATTTTCATTCCCTTTAATGGCAGAGGGTGAACTTGCTTTCAGTTTTGGCTTGGCTTTTTTTTTTTTTTTTGGAGCAGCATTCTCTCATTGCCTCCCCCCCACTGCTCAAGTCTGAATCCCCTGTGGGTGTTGCTCTGCTTCAGCTGTTCCAGGGCACAGCAGAAATACATCCACTTGAGATGTCTCTTTGTTTTCTTATTGCAGTCTCTCACCCAAACTCTAATTGCTCTAGGAACACTAATGAGCATGCCGTCAGACCTCCCTGTGATAGTGGGAAATGTTATATTCATTTTATAGACAGGGAATATATCTGAGCAGGCTCACACTGATTTCATCAGTGCAACCAGGAACAACTTTTATTTTTGCTGTTTTGTTTGGTTTTTTAAATGGGGCTTTTCTTACAAGGTCATCCTTGGTTTATATTTATAATAAACCCATTTTTAAGAAAATGTAAAGCTGTACAGTTTCCAACAAGTTCAGGTAGAGAGGAATTTGGAAACAGGGATACTGACATGCTGACTGTGAGCGTGAAGTTGAATGGTCAGTAGCTAAAGTAACACAAGGGTTGCAGAGGGGCAAGCGGGGAGGCGGCATACAGGATCCTTCCCTCATCGCTACTTCTGTTAAAAAAAAAAAAAAAAAAATCTTGGCTAAACAAAAAAACTTCCAAGTGCATTTTGGAGATACCTGACTGAGAGATGAATCGCAATTAACAGGACCAGGTAGGTTGCAGCTGGCTAATCTGAGCTGAAGCAGCTCATGCTGAAACCTCTGCAGGGTAAAGGCCCTGTTTTGGGGGAGGTTTTTGTTGCCAGGTGATCTACTCCAACACTCAGACCAAAGGCAAAGAGAACGCTTTCCATGCTTTTTCGTGCTTTTATGCTTTTTGATTTGGCAGTGTTTCTACCCATGACCACATTTCTGGCAAACTGGAATGCAGGCTTTTTTTATGTCCTAAGTTACCACCAAAGTTGTTCTACAGGCAAATTACATGTGCTTACCTGCTTTTGGGGGCAGTTGGTGGACCACCAAATATTGCAGTACTGGAACTTATGATGGACTCCCTTCTTATTGTTTAAAAACTCCACAACAAAAATGTACGGATGTATTAATACCTTTGTCTAAGCTAAGGCATTTCCAGTGTATTTGGGAATGGCACCCTGGGACCTCTCAAGCCATAGTGGCTGCTTCCCCAGGTTAGGAGTAAAAGACTAGGCAGAAGGGGGTTGTGTAGTCACAGCTGAAGACTTAGAGTTCGCTGTATGGAATTCTCTTTCTACACATGTGTGAACAGGAGCTGAGCAAAAAAACCTTAGACTATACCTTGCAGACTTGCCCATTCTCAGCAATGCCTAACTGGGAGGAGCGGCCCTGTAACCTCCTCAGTTTCCTCTTATAATCTTTTGAAAACTTGCAAATAGAGAGAAATTATGCCAACTGTTATTGTACCTGGTGAGTCACGCTAATCCCTCAGCAGACAAAGTATTACCGTGTTTTTGACAGTGATATCATCAGTAGCAACCCTATGAAGGTGTGGGCTTCCTTGGTTTTCCCGTGAGCCCAGTCACTCACCCAGTATGCCTCTCTGTAACTCTGGGATATGCAAAGAGTTCAAACTCAGCAGCTCAGCTCCTTCGATAGTTCTGAGGGTGTCTATCTGTATTGCTCTTTACCAAAAACCTTCAACACTTTTTGGAAGGACTCCTCTTGACTGAAGGCCTCAGGAGCCCAATCTTCAAGACGGTTCCTTATGGAAGTCCTTCAGCATCCCAGGAAAGACTTCTTACAAATGTCCTGTCATCACTTCAGATTCAGTTCTGACAAGAAGCCACAAGGGTCTCATTCGTAAAAGCCTTGCACATCATATTATATGCCCACAGTTACTGTAGACATTTCTGGGCTGCAATAAACTTGTGTGACAGAAACCATTCTTTCTTTTTACAGGTGACATCCTCAAATTGCTGGGTCCTGTTCTCCACTGCTTTGCACCTTTGCTGGTCTTATCCAGTTATGCAAACTCCTACCACATTGGAACAGTAGCATTTCCTCCTCCTGCCCAGGAGAGTTAATGTCTGCAGAAGTGAAAGGCAACGGAGAATTGAGTTATATAGCTTCCCTCTCCTCCCAAAGTGAGCATTTCAAAGTTGTTCGTTCCAGACATAAGTGAAGGTGTGGGATTTGAAGATGGCTTGGATAAATGCTTTACGTTGTGTGTGACCTCTAAAAATGAAGGGACAAACTTAGTGCGATATGTCCCAAGTTGCAGAACAGTAATTAGCAGGGGAAGGGTCAACCTGTTTGTCAGAAGTACAGAATTAGATGAGAGAAGGCATTTTGGCCATGGGGCCTTCCTCAGGCTAAAGAAGAACAGGATGTTTTTTAGTTTTGCTGTGTCCTAGTTTCACCATGCCCTGAGGAAGACCCCCAAGGCTAAAACCTTATTTCTATTTGTTTTATAAATGACTTTTTCTTCCCTTTTTGACATTCAAGATGACACCAATTTTGAACACCAGAGTTTCCGTTGGACAGACGCTTCCTGAACCTAGGAATAATTTTATTCAAAATTGAAATAGTCACTAATATGTTGATACTTCCCTAGTTTTCTTCCTTACTGTCTTTCCTTGCTAGGCTAAGTGTATGGCTTATCTTCCATCTTAAGTGGTCCGTATGGTCATCTTACTCTGAAAGAGTAAAAATTCCAAAAATAAAAGAAAAGAAAGAAATGCTAAATGTTTTTCAGAATGTGTTTCGTTCAGATATCTGCCCCTAGAAACTTCCAGGGAACTGATGAAGTCTAAATCAATGCCGTGTAGAAGGTGAGCACTTTCACCCTTATTTTGGAAATAAGACAATTGAGGCAAGCCTAAGACCTGGGTCTCAGCTTTGGATGCTCTGAGTTATACTCCAGTGGTCAGTTTGTTGGTGGCCTTTCCATCAAGAGAGTATAAGCACCCCTTGTGCCTGCTGGGTAAGTTAGTTAATTAGAAAACTAAACTTGTTATTAGCATACGTGTGGCTCTTAGTGCTTTTTAGATGCCTTCACAGTAGGCGTAGGGGTCTGACTACAGTGATAGATAAGGTGAGGTTTAATATTAAACTGTGACTGATATGTATCCTTATGCAGTAAATTCATTGGAATATTTTGTGGCAGAGCCTTAGTCTCCTGAGAAACTGAATAGCTCGAGAAGCTGAAACATCCAGGACTTCTAAATCTGCTGCCACTTTTGAAACACAAAATGCTTATCTTCAGAATTTCTAGATCTTTTGCCTGTCACCAAATTCTGGAGATGTGGGGGACAGTTCTCTCGTTTCTTGTGAATAAGTTGAGAATAAATACATACTTGCCACTGGGAAAAGACATAGATGTAGCTTCACAGATAACTTCCTTATCAAACCTAAGCTTTATTTACACTTTGAATGAGCTAATTGTTATGTGTAACTTGAACTAACACTCCTAAAATATTTTTGAGGTACATTTATGAAAGAATTTTTTTCTTGCTTGGTATTAAGTATGGAGCACACCAACATACAGGAAAACTGGTTTTGTCTAACACCTTTTTAAAATATGAGGAATAATTAATTTAGAAACATCAATATTGATGACTGGAAAAGAGAAATGGAGTGCGACTATTGGGCTTTTAAGTTGTACGTAGAGAGACCTGATTTTGTTATAATTATATAACATACATAGTTTCAACATATATAATAAAATATGGTAAATTAGTTTCTAACAAACTGTGAGATAGTAGCTTAATATCTTAATCTATTTTAAATCGTCTTTGGAAGATCTAGAAATTCTGAGTGTGAATTTTTTGTTTTTTCAATATACTTTGATCTTTTTCCTGAAAGGCCAGTTTCCAAATAGTTAAGATGTCAAGAACTGTCACAATTTGAATTGCCAGGACGTCACCTGATTAATGGTTATTAAAATTTCTTACTTTTTTCACCCTTCCTTTGCAAACTGTTTTGTGAGTATTTGACAGTTGTATTATTTTTTTTTCTACATTTTCTAAATGGCCTGTGTTGATGCTTGACAATACAGCTAGTCTCAGGTTAGGTTTTTGTGACATTGGTCACATTGGCTGTGTGAGGTAGCAGCAACTATGCAACAACACTTAGGAAAATGAAATTTTGGGGGAAAATACTTGACTGCTAACTACCATTTCCTCCTTTGGTTATAAGTGGCCATCCTGAAAACTCCTTCTCTCACACTGGAATCTTTGGGGACTTTGCCGTGATGAAAGGCAGCGTGGACAGCCCCCTTTTTAAGATTTATTAAGCAGTGTTCAAAAATTGCTGCCACAATTTCAAGCTGAAATACGAAATAAGGCAAAGTAAAAGCCAAAACCAACATGAACTGATGATACATCAAATAGAAATGTCTTGTGCATTGCCCAGAATGTCAAGCTGTCCTTTGGGAAGAATGACTTCCACGGGGGCAAGGAGCCTGCGGGTGAAAGCTGGCCTGCCAGCCCTCTGTATACTTATAGCAGATTATTTATAGCATGCTTAGAAATGTAAATAGAGGGCATATGAAAACGCTGAGTATAAAACATTATCAAAGATGACATGAATCCTAGTGCTTAATGAATCTAAGCAACCAACTTTACAGCTTTTTTTACAAGTATTTTATCATACACATAGATCTCTAATAAGTGGGAAGAAACTCAAAATGTTGCCTTGAGCTGTTGTGTCAGGTCTGTGCTGATGCAGCCAAGTAAGCGCAAGAGTTTGGAGGTGAGGGATTGGGTTCTTCCTGGGTTTTGCATTTTATTTAGAAACAAACCCAAAGGTGTCACTGATTTTAAGGCTCAGAGAGGTCACTAGATTGCATTATCTGATTCCTCTGTAACTGGGACCAAATAAAAGCATCCAGTTCCTTCATTTTGGAGAGACGGAGGTTTGAAACTCACGTGTCAGGATCACCCAGCCCTTCCCCACATTGCTCAGAGGGATAGGGATCTGTCTTTGTCCCAGTCTAGCCAATGTCAAGTACTATTATTATATACAATTTGTTATTAGGTTTCTCTTCTAGAGAGAGATTTTATTCAGAGCGATATCAAAAGGTTGGTAACACAAATAGATTTAAACCAAAGGGGAAACCTAGTCTGAACATCAGGGCAGCTGTGCCTTACTAGCTTGCCAGAGAGTCTCCATGAGGAAGCCAACAGAATCCCCATTTTGTGAGATATCAATAAGTAGTTTGGCCAGTGTATGGCCAGGAACAATGCTATAGTCATAGACAATACTCTGAACATGCTTGTCTGAGATAAAAAACCTTAGAGGGCCACGTGGAGGAGAGCAGTCCAGGTTTATGAACTGACTGGCAGGCTGATTTGGCACCTGCAGAACTGGTGGGCTGTGCTTAAGCAAGATGGTGTCTGCTGGTCACGTTGCCTCTTTTAACTGGACTGTGGGGTCAGGGAGAAGGTACGGTAGCGTTGTAACCAACCCTCAAACGAGTTAGGAGACATAAGCGAGGGAGTGAGCGTAAACAGCATTAGGGAAGAGAACTCTCATATATAGAACTCCCATAGAATCACAGGGTTGGCAGGGCCCTCTGGAGATC
>VXBO01000501.1:1470434-1532645 GCA_013400135.1 Rhinoptilus africanus
CTGTCCTGGTGCAGGGGGTTATTCCTCCCCGGGGGCAGCACCCGACACTTGCCCTTATTGAATTTCATAAGGTTCCTCTCCGCCCAGCTCTCCAGCCTGTCCAGGTCTCTCTGGATGGCGGCACAGCCTTCTGGGGTGTCAGCCACCCCTCCCAGCTTTGTGTCGTCAGCAAACTTGCTGAGGGTGCACTCTATCCCCTCATCCAGGTCATTGATGAATATATTGAAGAGCACTGGGCCCAGTACTGACCCCTGGGGAACACCGCTCATCACTGACCTCCAACTAGACTCTGTGCCCCTAATCATGACCCTCTGAGCTCTGTCTTTCAACCAGTTCTCTCTCCACCTCACTGTCCATTCATCCAACCCACTCTTCCTAAGCTTCCCTAGGAGGATGTACTCATGTCGGAGTACAGGAGCAAAGTGTGGCACAGACGTTTCTTTTCCTAAGATCTCTTAGATGTTACAGCCATCTAACGGCACAACAGGTCTGTGCTGTATGTCATCAGCCCAGGAGCAGCTTTCCCTTCCTGCCATCAGGAACAAAGGGAGGAGAAGGGGGATCATGGACACCCAGAGAGGCAAGAGCAGAAAAGCTGAGGTGGACCTGGTTGCCAGGAAGCAAAGCCAGATGTCATGTGTGCAGGAAAACTAAGAAACGCGTTTTCCTGAGTGCTTTCTTCCTTCCAATCTGCTGCCTGGAATTGCAGAGCTCAAACTAGTAAAAGACCAAATTTCTTGGTGAACTGACTCAGTGGTCTCAAAACTCCTCATCCCCTCAGGGTTAGAGCACGTACTGAGGATTGACCAGCTATGGGAAGGAAACGTCTGATCCAATGGCCTTCTTTGACACTGTCAGGTAGCAAATGTAGGTGACTTCTGTCAGGCTCAAAGAGTCCTCTGGGGCCTCCAGATGCGTGCCCCTAGTCGGGGGCGCGGGGCGCCATTTTGGCTCTGGCACCAGGCCTGGACTGGGCTGTGGCGGCCCCTCTGCCCAGCCTGGTTCCCCGCCATGCCTAAATATCACAGGTTTCCAGGGTAGACACCAGGGTGGGTTTGCCACCTTGACACTGATGGGGCCATCGGTGGGCCCACGGTTGTCCTTGCCTGGGCAGGGCTGCACCCTGTCACCGCAGGCACAGCCTGCCCGAGGGCCCTCCTCCTCCTCGGGGAGCAGCCCCGCTGCTCTCCGACATGGAGCTTCGGCCCCTGTGGAGCCCCAGGCCCGGTGGGGTGTGTGGCTGGAGGGTCTGGGGGTGCCTTCAGGCCTGTTGGGGCTCACCTGCCCTCAGGGAGATGGGGATGTGGAAGCTGGGCATACTGGGAGCTTCTCTTACAAGGAAGGAGCCATCGGGCTGCCGTGGCCTCAGCAATTGGAAACTCCCCGAGAAGAAGGATCCAGCTGCCTCCCTGTGTGCTTTCCTCGTCTGCCTCAGGTGTGGTTTGCTCCCACGTGCATCCCAAAGTCCGTTCCGTGTTTGAAAATGTGATAGTTGGTGCTATTTGTGATGAATCTGAGCAGTGCCTGCACAGCTCTGGGGTAGGTGGGTGCTGCTGTGACAGAGCAGGTAGTCGCTGGCGCACACTGACACCAGATTTTAGCCCACCCTTTGTTTGTATCAAGTGCGAAATGTTGAGGCAAATCTCTGCCTCTAACCACTCTTTTTCTCCTGTTTGCTCAACACCTGACCTAATACAGCCATAGCCCATGGGTAGGGTCTGTGTGTGCTACAGGTGTGTAGAGGGAAGTAATAACTTCGGAGGTAAGATTCAGGGTGGGGAAAAGAAAATTACTTTAGTAATGTCGAAGCACAAGTGTATTGTGCATAGCTGAGAGAGGGGAACTGCAGTGCACGGTGGGAAAAACAGTTTTCATGGAGGGCTGCAGCCTTTGGGGAGAAAAAATGTGGGGATTTGGGGACTTGAGCTACTGTTCTTGGGAAGCGTTGCAGCACTGTAGGAGACGTAATTCAATATTGAACTGGCTCTTTAGCAAATCACTCTCCTTCATTAGAACATACTGAAATCTTTTTAAACTTGCATCAAACTGATAGGGAACAAAATCCTTCCTTCCTCTTTCCCTCCATGCATGTGGAAATCTTCAGTTTGGCTGAAATTGCTGGGGGAGGTGGAGGGTGGTAGAAAAATTGCTTTTTAATGCAAGATTCCTAAGCTGTCAAATTGTTATAAACAAATGCGTAAACCATGGCAAAGGAAACAGAGAATAGATCTGTGTATCTGTTTGGATAATCTTAGTAAGAAGAGTGGGGTTTGTTTTGAAGGCTGAAGGGAAGATGTTTGGGCCACTGGCCAAAAATAATAGAAAAGTTTGTATTTTTCCAGATTTGTGAAAAATGAAAAATTTTATGCTTTTGCCTCAGTCTGTTTTTGTTGCTATTCATCACTAAAGCAAAATGTGCTATTTATTGCCTAAGGGTATTTTTCCTACCAACATGGCATAATGTCTTTACCAAAAAGTTTAGCATCTGTGAGTTAAAAATACATATGAGGATTTACTTTTTGTTCCTTTGGTGAATGCTGCTGTTGTTCTTTATCTGAAAAACTGCTTTTTTGCATTGACAGAAATGGTGAGAAATGACCCAATTTCAGATTATTTACACAAACTAGCTTTAGTTCCACACTTCACTTGCAAACATAGATCACAGTACCACAGTATTTAAGCTCAAGCTTAACTTTACACTTGTGAATAGCTTTATTGACTTCAGTGGAGCTACTCCTGTAGAAAGTTTGGTTTGTCCTTACGTGTTTAGCAGATTGGGTTACGGAAAGGTAGAGTGGTCTTGACTGGAAAGCCCTGGACTGTCTGCGAACTCACAGCTTGGATCCACAACAGGCTTCCTTTATAATGTTAAATTAATTACTCTGTGTCACTTGGTTCCCATTTCCGCCTTGCTTCCCAGTTTCTTCTTGCTTATTTTTGGTCTTTTAGCTATTCTGCTCATAAATTCTTTAAGATGGGAATTTTCTTGGTGAATCTGACAGTGTATTGAGCGCATGTAGATGCATCAGTAGGATAGGTGATCTCTCTCCCGTATATCCTTGTTTTATTCCATTTCTCTTCCATGTGGGGTGTCTCAGTTCTGAAGAGCTGGTGGGTTTTGCTAGTAGATATGGGCTCGTTCCCTCTTTCAGGTATCAATGTGATGCAGTTCCTGGTGCAATGGAGCCCTGCTCTCCTCTGGAACACAGATACGCTTTCAATTTCCCCTCTGCGAATGTCATTAAAGGAGCTCTGTGTTTATTTGTATTAATTACCAAATTTAGAAAGTTAAAGATTTAATAAAATCATAAATCTAGGTCAAATTGAGCTTGAAATACTGAAGTGCCTCTGTAACGCATTCATCCACATGATCTTTTCTATTAATCCGACAAATGTCTTCCTTCAGTAAGCAATTCTGTTTCCTGTTTTTCACCCTCATCCACAATACGCACCTACATTTGTTTCTTCTTTTTCTTCTAGCCTAAAGATAATTCATTAAAGTAGCTTTCCCTCCCCCCTTTTTTGATCCACCTCTCCACCTCCTAACACCCCCCTAAAAAACACCATCAATATTTCATAAACTTACAGTGACAAATGTATTTTAATGTGGTCCACAGAGAACCCGAGATTGATTGGCCTCTCAGAAATATGACACGTTTCAAAGCAGGATATTCATGGAGTGTTTTAGTGCCTACATTAGTCAGAGAGAAGCAGCGCCTAAATTTATCATAGTTATGGCTTTCTCGGTATCCATTTTCTTTTAGCCGCTGACAGCAAGTATCTGAATGGTCCCTATTGATTGGCTTTGTGGTTCTGTCTTTAAAATGCATTGGCTGTGGGGGTTTTCAGATCAAATTAAGTCTTGGCTTCCTGGAGTTTGTGCATATCTACAGCGCAAGTGCGGACAAAGCTGGCTTCATTCATGCTGATTTTCATTCACAAGGGCATACGCGTACGGGAAGGGAAAACTGAAATCTCTGCTGATATTGTGGCTGAATTGAGCCCTCTTCTTTGAAAGCAAACATTTGGTAATCACAGAAGGAAGCAACAAGGAAGGATGGGGGACAGGAAGCACCTACTGCCGCTGTTTGGGTGCCAATGGACCAGACGGGTGTTCTGCACCGGTGGCGGGTGGCCTGAGGAACCAGGGCCGGGGCTTGGGAGAAAGCTGAGACGTCTTCACATCTTCGGCACTGCTGGGAATCCCTAATCACAAGGAGCGTTATCTGATGGGCTGTGCAAATAGTCTGTGCTGTTCTTGTCTCACTCTGAACAGGAGATTTGTGCGTCATTTGATATCCTGTCTGCAGTGTTACAATCCTTCATACAGACAATCCCGGTGCCATATAGAGGCGTGCGTGAATTTTCAGTGTGGTGACCAAATTTTAAGATTAGAAAGAAGATGGCTTTCATGCCAAAATAGGTTATCACATTATTTAAAACACTGAACCAAAGAAAATACTTAGTTTATGCAATTTTAATTTATCTCCGGAAATTTCAATTTAGCTCAAGTGAATTACATACTTTTGTTGTGTAATGTACCTAGAAAGTTTTAAAAGTTACAGCCTATTACAACCACCACTACTCTTTTTTTTGTTTGTTTGTTTTGGGTCCCCTCCAATTGTATTGATTGTATTTATGAAAAGCTTTGAATAACTTAAAGATGAGTTCTGTGAGTCTACTTTGGTAAATATACAATTGCTTATTAATACCCTTTTCCTTGATTTGAATTGCAAGGCCGGGGCAGAACAAATGCACATGATGAACTGCACTCTTTAATTTACAGAATATTCCTTCAGGCATCTTGTTGGATGAGGTACTTTGTGCTTGAACCATTTTAAATTCCTACTTTCCCCCTGCCCCCAATACAGTTTATCGGTGTCATCAATCTAACACTCCTCATGAGTGCAAAACCCATTTTTAAAAAGCAGGCAAAATAAATTAGCTCCTGGGTTATGCCTCAGCACATGGTTCAACTTGGCTTCAGATTTTACTCCCATCTTTTGTACAGTCCTGTTGTAAAACACAGGAGTTTCTGCGTGACAATGTGGGTGGGAAATCAGAATGTTTTGATTTATTAGAAGGGCAGAGACATGGCTTTTTCAGAGTTCGTAGATTCATGGAGTTTGAAGCCAGGAGGGACCACTAGATTGTCCCTCTGACTTACTGTATCTTGCAGGCCATTGCATTTTGCCTGGTTACCACAGTATTGATTCCAATAACTTTTGTGCTTAACTACAGTGTAACTTGTGTCTGTCTATTCCAGGTATTCCACACAGCATCCGTTTCTTGATTTGAATATAGCAAAAGCTGGAGAATACCCCACAATGTGAAAAATTATGCCTGGTTTTTAGTTTAAATCAGTCTGCCTTCAGTTTCCAGTCATTAGTTTTTGTTATGCCTCTCACTGATAGATTAATGAGCCGTTTAATACCCTTTGTTTTCTCCCCATGAAGGTACTTATACACTAATCGAGTTACCTCTCAATCTTTGTTGATAGGCTAAATAGATTGAGCTCTTTCAGCTCTCGTTGAGATCTGTTATTCCCACCCCCCCACCTTTACCCCCCAGTTGCTCAGATCTTTGTTTTTTCTCAGCACTCTTTAAAAAGTTGCAACACTACAACTGAGCTTTGTGTGCCTTTTAGTGGTCTCACCGATGTCATAAATAAAAGTATAATCACTTCATCAATCCTGCTTACTGCTCCTCTTGTTTATACCTCTAAAACCAACATTAGCCATTTCTGTCACAACATTGCGCTGGGAGCTTATGTTGAGTTGCTTGTTCAGTAAATCTTTTTCAGTGTAATTTATTTGCAGGGTAGAGGTCCTCTGTTAGCACGGAAGGATGGCATTTCTTTCTTTTTCATTTTACAGAGTCTCACTTCTGGGTTGCATTAGGAATGTATTGTGCTCTTGATTTCTACAAATTATGAAAGCCTCTTCATATCCATGTGCAAGTAAAAAAAAACAAAAAAACCCTGCCACCACCTTGGATTCCATGTAGTAGAATACAAAAGCATCTGGACAGGTATACAGATGTGCTCTCCCTGGACTTGACAGGTATCAACCCAATCCCTAGAGTTCCCAAAACTACTGACAGTTGGTAGAGGATGGCACTCTGACATATTTCATGCTATGATGTAGTCTTTTTCGTTTAAAAAAAAACAAAAAAACCCACAAAACCACAACAAAACATCAAAACAAACCAAAAACCAACCTGCAACCAAACCCAAACCCCTCATAGGTCTGTTAGTACGTAGATAGGACTTGAGGGTAGAGCAGCACCCCATGATGTGACCGATAGGGACTGTCCTTTGTCCAGCTGACTTGACTTGATAACAGTTCAGTGGGGAGAGATGCATTTTGTGCAGTCAAATTATTTATATACACTTTGCTTAGTATTTAAAGAAAGAAAATGAAAGAGTAGGTCTGAGTTATGGTAATGCTGAATGTGACAATTAAGCTTTCGTCCTAAAGGAGTCCATGCTGAGACTAACATATGCTTTCATCCTCCAGGACAGAATATTCTGTTAGTCTCTCTCTAAATAAATGATTAGAGCTGGCTGAGAGGGTCTGCAAGAAGGATTCTGCAGACAGTCTCGCAGGCTCCAAGAGACCGTGCAGGTGGACTGTGGTTTGTTCCTCTGTATTTAGTCTTTACAAATGAATTTTATTTGTATTAGGGATTCAATCAAAAGTCTTAATTAGGATGGAAGTTGTTGTGTGAAGAGAGATCCAACCACAGACACCAAACTGAGTCCAAAGAGTCAGTTGACAAATGATTTTTAGCATTTAATTTTTCACGCTTCAAGGATGACTGAGTGTGGAGTTATTTGATGGACAGTAGGTGCGTGGTAATGTCTGACAGCTGGACTCCTGGGGAAATCGCAGGTTGGACCCACCCCACCCTCCACCCAGGAATAGAAACATCCAAAATTGCTTACTTTAATGCCATAGTATCTCTTCTGGAAAAGATTTAAATAGCATTTTATTTATGCAGGTTCTTAGGTGCTCTTCTATGTGCAAAGACATGTTTTTGCATGCCAGCAATGGCTATTCATGGGCAAACGTGAGTGTTTTCCACTCATCAGACACTGGTGGTAATTCTCCTGCTGACCAGGTTCCAGTTGAAGCAGGGAGAATGGAAGCTGCGTGTCACACGTAACACTAGGAGGAGATAGCGAAAACTGTTCCCAATCTTGAAGTGACCTGCTGAGGATTGCTCCAAATAATCTATGAATCTTTGTAAAATGAGCGCTGAGAACAGGGGGAGATGCCCACAGGTTATGTGTCAATGGTAGGGGGGCCACATTGGGGTTCTTCCCCCCAGTTACTCAAATTGGTCCAGAGTTTACTACAAATACTTCCTTCCATGGGGATTACATGAAACTAGTATTTTCTGATGCAGTACTTACTGCACAATTCAAAACAGTTAAATTTCATAGGACACTGCAAAACCCAGCCAAAATAAAAACTTGACAGAGTAGCAGCTATATAAGTAGCACAGTAACACACATCTCATATGGATAGTTTTTTGCAAATAAAGGTGGGGAGGATCTGCAGAGCCAGCAGGCATGCTGCATAGTTGTGATGTTTTGTTTCCTGTTTTTTTTGCTGTTGTGCTACTGCGAATGAATCTTTGGTGTATTCTGTTTCAGGGACTGTTAATTTTTTTCCCTTCCCATTGAAAGCAAATGCCCTGGGAAGCTTTTGCTGTATTTTAGAAGAGAAACTGTGGTAAAGAATCGGTGTGTAACGCAAACACTTTACTTGAGCTGGCTGGGAAAAATCACCCGCTCTGGCTGGTGAAGTGTTCTGGGTTTGTGAGCTGTGTCTAGCGCTTATGAGAGGTGATATAAGATGCCTGGACGAGAGACAAGCATTAGACCCCGCTCCTTCGGTGGTGATTCCTTTCCAAGTAGTACATGGCATGTCTGATTGAAGTTGCTTGTGTCCTTACAGGTAGAATGATGCTAGGTTTTTTTATTCACCCTGTATTTAGGTTTTTTGTAACAAAAAGTAGCCTTTGCATTTTCATATATGGCTCTTCTTCAACAGAATGAAAAAAATGCAGTAAATGAACTGACAGCTCAGCTCAGATGAGGATCTGGCTGGTAACCAGACTGTTCTATGCTGATAACTCACACAAGATTGAGGACATNGGGGGGGTTAATGGTTGGCCTTGATGATCTTAAAGGTCCCTTCCAACCTCACCGATTCTAAGATGGCCAGGGTACAGTTGCACAAGAAATTAATTTTAGCATGTGCTTGACTGGTTAGAATTTTCACCAGGATGTTTTGTGGTATTTTTGTTCAGTGTTTTAAGTGTGTAAGTTGGTGATGTGCCTAGCTTGCTCTTGGTGAGATGTATTTCATTGCAGAAAGCCTCAACATGATCCAATTTTCCATTTTTGAACTTCAGATCACTTTCTCGGTTATTAACTCAATTTACACATAACTACTCTCCACTTTCCAAGCTATATAATTTGAGGTAAACATAAAACAGTTTGTTTACACTGATAATTCACAATACTTGACCTCCCCTCCCGCATCTAAATGAAATGTCAGATTGGAAAATTTTGTTTTGTTTTTTGAAAACAGAAGTTCAATCAACTATCAGGTCAGTTTTTGTTGATAAACTTGAACTTGCAACTTTATGTACACTTACTTCAGAATTAAACCCCTTGCTTTTTTAAAGGAAAATCCACTTTAAACCATAATACGGTGTTTTGGGTTTTTTTTTGTTTTCAGCTTTTTCTGTTCTTTTTCCAGTGGGAATTCTGAAAGGACTCTTTAGGGGGTTGTTTACATTCAGTGGTAACAAATTGGCTGCTCCGAAAATAATTGTTTTGTAAATACTGTTGGTTTTCACAAATTTCTGTATTGTAATGGAAAAATTTTGATTGAAATGTCCTGATCAGCAGGCCCTATCAACTTATAAATAGGGTGTGTTAGCTAGGAAAGATATTGATCTCTTCTGGATCTCTCTTTATCTGTCAAAACTTTATCTGATAAATCTCGATTTTGATGCTGCTCCCATAAATATTTTTTACATAGATTGCAAAGTGTTAAGGAGCATTAAATAGTTTTTGCCTGTTAATGGACAGGCCAAGTTTTACTTACCCATTTGGCAGCTGTTTTGTCTCTCATTTGTAAGCTCTCTTCACTTTGTAGAGCACAGCAGAATAGATTTAAAGAGAGAGCTTATTAATAAACATAGGAAAACAAAAGCTTTCTGGCAGCACTTTAAACTTGTACAAGAATGGTGGTGGATGTTTTTTTGAAAAACAACACTCTTATCAGGGTAAAAAACTAAATTAAAAGAACACTTAAGTAGAATATCTTTGGGGGAGACTGGAAAGAAGTTCACATAGGAATACTCAGTAATCTCAAAAATTAAGCCCATCTTTTTAGTACCGATACATTCTCTGTTAAACCTCTCCTGTGAACAATTAAGTAGTTGCACTTACGCAATGAGAACGCCGCACATATACAATTTCATTAAAACCATGACAGATTTTTTTCCATTTCCCATTTGCAAGGCGGATGTGTTTTATTTTAGTGCCGTCTGCCACAGATAATATAGCGATGAAGTGTGTTCATGTGCAGAGATGGATTTGTTGATGATTAGGGAGGAGAAATACGAAAGGGGAAAAGGAAAATTTCTGGACAGAGAAAACCGGCAAAACCTGTTGGTATTAATTACGTTACAGAGCATGATTAAGCAGGGGGGTGAAGCTCTTGGGGAAACTGCAGTAATTTTACAGTTGTTCAGAGCAAGAATAGATTTTAGAGTATTATCCTTTTGATGAATTAATACTGAGTACTTCTAAAAATAGCTGTCAAGAAAGCTGATGTCTCCTTAAATATTTCAGCTTGACGTTATATTCTGTAACCTGATCCCAAATTATTCTTGAGTTGATACATCAGTGCAGACTGTGACACCATACTGCAGAACACAAGAGGGTCTGAGCTGTGGGTCTCGCATCTTCCTCCAGGATTCACGCATCCTGCTTTAAGTAGCTACTGTGAAACTCAACCCAGTCGGCAGAAGCCCCCACAGTCCCATCAGTCTCAGTCTGTGAGCTGTATCCGTGTCAGAACTGTAAACCTGAGTTACAGGTACAAGTCATAAGTATGGCAGCATACAAGGAGCTTTCTTAGAGAAAAGTACAGGAAAAATTTTGGTTCCTGTCTTGATTTAATGAAAAAATGCAGTTTCTCTTCATTGCCGAAGACTGTAGTCCCCTCTCTGTGCCCCATTTGGTATTTTGGTTATTTTGTACTTTTATGCTTGGTCTGTTTTGGGGTTTTTTTTCCCCAAAAGTAAAAAAACCCTCAGTCACTGGTGAAGAGCAGGTTGTTTGCCCTTGGAGGCAGAAACACACTGTTCGGCTGTTGGAGCACAAAAGCTACAGTGGTTCACAAGCGTTTCCTCTCATGTCATCTTTGTTTCTAATTCTGATTATTATATTTCTCTGTTTCTCAATGCAAACTTTCAAACCTCTTTTTTACGGTTTGATTAAAAGCATGCGTGCATTAGTATGTGGTTTTCCACTAACTTTAACAGACTCTGGGGCATAATTTGCGTGCTAGGATTGAAGCAGGTAGACTGTGTGCGCTTTGGGTGTCAGGTGAAATGGTTGACATTAAGATTTTTTTTTTTCAGAAACTTCACGTCACTGCCACATTAGCGAGGGATGTGCTAACGTAGACAAGTAGTCTAATATGGCCCAACTTTTTGCATTTTATTTTTTTGATGCTTGTAACTCCTCAATGTCTCAAATATTCTGAATTAGTCTCAAACTCCTAAATCTGTTAAATCACTCTCTGAAAAAATATTGTTACTAGAAGTGGGTTTTTTATCCTCCTCTGTTCTGTGCTGTTGAGAACACGGCAGATTTTATTAGGGAAAGTGATACCTTCTTACTAGAGTATCTGATATAGTGGGTCCTGGGGATAAATAGCTGCAGTTTTGAACAGAAGATACCAAACCCGACTGGTTTCTCTTTTGCTTGTGTCAGTTGCTCCACCCAAAGCCTTGTCTAGCATTTATGCTCAGACTGTCATTGCTATAATAACGCTACTGGTAGTGAATTAACCATCAGTTCAAAATTCTCCATATGAGAGAGTGTGGTTAATCCCTGCCTAGATTTTTGTTGTTGTTTTTCCCTGTGAAGATATGAAATAGGTTTTAAATTGCAGCTGATGTTGTAAATGTCCAGGGAATAATGGAGCAGCTAATGCTGCCAGCCTGCACTCTGTGGGGATCACTTTGTTTGTGAACTAAAGACTGCTATATGATGTTATGCTCAAATATTTCCAGGTTGCTTATCTATAAAGCTCTATCCCTAAATGTATCCCCCTGCAGGATCTTTTTTCTCAAGAAAGAATAGTATCATTATGCCAAAGCATCCTCTTACCACCAGAGCCCCTACAAAAAATAGATACTACTTTTTCTTTTAAAAAACCTCCACCTTGTTAATTCCTAGTTACTTACAAGGTGTGAAAAGGTTCTTATTCATGTAACAGATGAAGGGAGGATATTGGGACACTCTTCCAGATGGTAAGGTTTCTCATTTCTCTTTGCAAGGAACTTGGTTCAATGAATATGGGGAGTGAGGAGAAATGAAATAGGTTGGAGCGTTTGTAATCTGCGTATGCTCGTGTGTGTTTGTGGCTGTTCTCTCTCTCCCCGTGTCAGGCATTCAGTGGGTAAGGAAGCACGACAGAGATGTGTTAAATGTCAGTCATCCCCAGAGCCTCCAACAATGAACAAGGATTAAACAAGAAGCTGTGGAAGAGGAAAAGAAATCCTTGTGCAGGTTTTAATAATTCATAAACGTTGTATCTATTTTACTATTCTCTGCATTTAAAAACAAGGCCCAAACTATGCCTGCAAGCATAACTTTCCCTTTATAGTAAAAGGGATTGAATTCATTATGGCTAAATTCTGGTTATATCACTTATTTATTTTCTTTTTTGGGTGATGGCTATCTTGCATTTATGGATAGACCAAGCAGACACTCTAGTGTCCAAACCATTCTAAATGTCAAGGTTTTCATAACAGCGAACCTACCCTGAACCCAAAATGATGACAATTAGCAAACCTACAGTATTCTGTAGCTTTGCCAATCTCCATTTTAATATATGGACCAAACTATAATTATTTATCAGTAAACTCAGTGGTGCCCAATGTGCTTCCATGACAATGTCCAGCATTAGAGAGAGAGATTAGGATTATTTTTGTGAGGTCAATGAGATTAAGTAATGTTGGAAGAGTGTGAGAGGAGGGTTTATTCTCTCTCATCATCATATGATGTACCACAAATGTCTTTTACTTTTGGATCTGGAACATAACGGTCTTAGTCTTGGAGGTGTTTTCAGTATTAAACAGCTTTCCAATGCTGTTAATGTTCTCCATAAGCACTCCAGGTAACTGCTGAGTTGAGTAATTGAACTGAATTGAATCCTGTTCCTGTACTGATTCAGCAGCTGGGAGCACAAGAAGTGTCAATACAGGTAACTGAGTAAAGGCCAGCCTTGTGATTGCGCAGAACAGCAACGCTTTCCCTGGCTTCAGAGACGGGACTGCATCACCTGAGCTGTGACTCTGCAGATCCACGCCAAAGCCTCTTCCTTTCCCCGTTTGCCTCCTGTGGTGTCTGGTGCTCTCCTTCCCTGTAGTGCAGGTAACGGCAAGGGCCAAGCCCTTCCAAGTTAGGTCTGTAATTTCAGTAATGTAGTAACAGAAGTGGGCCAGTACCCAACCTAACAGATGGAAGTGTGTTCAGGTTACAGCACTGGGTGCACAGCTTTGTGTTGCAGCCGCTCATCCAGATTTACATCATTTTCTTGGGTTTTCTTCAGGATCTAGCCCCTGGCTTTCATCTTTCTGGGGTGTGGTGTCCTGAAATGGATGGATGTCGTTTATCTGGCTGTCTATCTGGATTTTTTTTTTAACTTGTCAGTCTTTTAAAGCTAACTCTTAATTATGGCTTTTTAAATAGTGCTATTGCTCTTTGACATTTAGCTGCTGCTATCATGTGGATCATGAAAACAGTTCACTTTTATCTGTTCAGCAGTGGAAACTCCTTGCAAAGTAAACCAGCTTTGAGCTGGGATTTATGACCAGGAATGTTCCAGCGTGTCCAGGTAGCTCCCTCGCTTATCAAGAGATCTCTCTGAAACCTTAAGGTAAATGTCTCAGTTTGGCGTTGTGTAGGCCCCTTTATATTTGAAATGTGATTGTATAAATCACTTTAAGATGAGTAGTTATTTTGAAATTCCATTACTGTGGGCAAGGGGAGGGAAAATGTCTTTAGTTGTCAAGCTCATTTAGGGGCTTGAAAAATAGATCTTGTTTCAGTGTGTAAAGAGGGAGTGTTGGGCAGAACACCTCTCAAAACATGCAATATGACCTTTAATTTCCACTTGAGCAAATCTCTGGCACTAGCCGAAAGGAGTCACTTGAATCATTTGCTTCAAGGATGTTTCTGCCTTGCTACTGGGCTGCCCTAACCAAGATCTAAACTCTGAATTTTATTAAAAGCATGGAAATGTGGTGGGTTTTTCCATCTGAGTTGTAAGCATTGGCTTAAAAAGCTTCTTATCCAGAATAAGTACAATGAATTTTGGTGGTATTCTTAAGAAAAAGCAGACAGTATTCCTCTGGGCAGAGCTGGAAAAGTAAGAAGGGAGGTCTCTTTGGCATTTATTTGTTAGGTTTTTAGAAGCTTCAACAGATAGGGGGGANGAAAACCTAACAAACAAATGCCAAACAACTGAGTAGAAATGAGGACGACTATGTTTCCCTACTAGCATTTCTGATAATTGGCTTGCAAAAGGTTTAGAAAATTAGTAATACTGCATTGCTGCAGTCTTCGTGCTCTCTCACTGGAAATTTATCCCCTCTGCTCTGCAGCAGAAACCCCCTTCAGTGGCTGTCAGCATGCTGGCAGCTCTCGTGTGACCTCCGTTGAAAGTGGTGCTGGATAGTTGCTGTTCCTCCTCTGACAAGCCGCCTTTGCTCCATTGCACGCACTAAGTAGACACAAGGAGTTGGGATTTTTGTTTTCTTGTGCCTGTATTGTGAGCAATGTTGTTGAACCGTGTTTTCTGTGGCTGAATTCTGTTTTGGCCAGAGCAGGTCCCTGCAAGATCCAATAAATGTTTGTGTTGGCAGAAGAGGCAGAGTGTTCTATGCAGAGATGAAAAAGGGGCTGGCAGTGTTTTTGCTGGGGGAGCAAGCAAGTCATATGAATCTACCAAGAATTGATGCTACATTGTAAAACTGGTAATGAATCTGCAACAAAGATACAAGGCTGCATCTGAACACCTTAATAGATTAATAACCTCTTTCAGAAAAAGCTTTTCTTTTTCCAGAACACTACACTTTTTATTTTGTTAAGGTCTAGTGGAAACAAAAATCAGCTTGAGAGTTCCTACAAGACAAATTATGCTGGAACTGCTTTACATGTATGTTCTTCTTAGCCAGGCGGGATGATCTCCTCCTCATGTAGCCTTGGTACCACCAGATGAGGTTTTCCAATCTCATTGCTTCAGTTTATTTTCATTGCACTTGCTCATAGTAGACCTTCATGAATTGAGATCTTGTTGTTCAAGGTTGTGTACAAATAAAAAGAAAGCTCAGGAACTGTCTCAAAAAACCCCACATTCTCTGAAGGAGAATTAAGAACCCCAAAGTTACATTTCAGGGCTTGGACTCAGTTCCTCATGGTATGTGATGAACAAGAAAATATAGTGCTAAAATGGTAACAGTGGTCATAGCGGGGAAAAAAGAAAAAGTTGATTTTTAGTTTTGTTTTGTTTCCATTTGGATCTGAATTCACTTTCTGACTGTTTTTGAAAATGTGAAGAAATCTTGAAAGGAGGTACTGAGAAAATGGTAACTGTTTTCTATTCCTTTCATGTCTGTTCTTTGTCTTGTGTCCATCCCACGCCCCCTGGCAAGACCACTACTTTGTTGAATTATTTTTGAAAATGTGCTATTTTTTTTTTTCATGCTCATAAAGTCAAAGAAGTTTGGAAAGAAAATGGAATTGTATTTAGAGATGAATAATGATTCATTGATAAGTAATTGCTGTCAGGACTGTGGGGTCTGATTCAGGTCACTGTTAATTTAACACAGTTCAAAAGGGAATGGATTCTTTTTATTCACATATATTTAATCAAACAGTCCCTGAGGAGAAACAAAAGGAATTGAGAAGTAAGGATCAGCTAAGAAGATGCAGGGGTTTGAAGGGACAGAATTATTTTGTTCTTTCTAGGAACTTTAGTCTTTTTCATACCTTTGTTTTCTTACAAATGAAAACAGAAAGCTTCTCAGAAGGGTAGATCAGAGGCTGCTCATTCAGGTCCTGCTGGTGAGGTATTCCCAAGCATCACTGACAGCTCATGGTGACTTCTCAGTTGAAAACACATGCAGTTCCTAATTTCCTGCTTTGATTTTTCTTCCATGGCTTTTCCTCTTGACTCCTTATTGCGATATTTGTGCCCGAATTGTCCTCCGCCCCCAGCTGCCTGGAAGGGCTTTGGAAGAAGGCAGACCCAAGGGTGCAAGCTGATAGATGCATCCTGCTAACTGCTGTCTCGTTTAGATAAGAGCAGCTTTCCACATGTTGCAGAAGTTCAACACTAATAAGTGATGCTCTTTGGATCTTTTGTGATCCCAGAAATATCACAGTGTCTCCACATATTCCTATACTGGAAAACCATTTGCAAAAAAGAAATAATAGTGATCTCTAAATAAGAGTAGGACTTTCTCAATCGTTTTCCCCTCTTTCCCTGATGTATGGGATCCTATATTCCAGTGCTGTTCACCCCCCACCCCTCCCCCTTCAGACCCCACAAGCAGCACATCTCTAAGTTGCTGTGACCCTTTTGGGGGAAAAGAGAGAAGAAACAATGCTGGAAGGTGGGTGTGAAGTCCAGCAAGCTTTCAGCCCATGCTTCTTCCACCACAAGAGTAATGGAGTTATGCAGATAAAACTGGTCAGGCTCTGGAAAGATGAACAGGATTGAGGTGGGAGGTGTGGAGTGGGGCTGGGTTGGACCACCCAGGCCGGCACGGAGCGGGGCACAATAGCACTATTCTGGCTGGCCGGTAGCAGGGGGATCGGGTTCATTCAGAGTCGTGATGCTGCCGGGGTATTGGTAAGTCACCCCATCAGTAATGTTTAGCACCTCATCAGATCAGCCTTGTGAAATGTAACATTTCTGGTTGCGCACTGGTACAGGTGGTGTTCTCGAGCTGGAGAATACATTATGGGAATTTCATGGCTCCCAAATATGCTTCAGTGTAGAAATAGGTGCTTGGCAGGGATTGTAGCATTGGGATTTATTCATATAAAAGGATTTAATATATTACATTGTGAATCTGATCCTGAAAGTGAGGGATTGATGGCATTCGTTGTAACTAGGCCTGGCAAAAGCTGTGTTCCTCCTGTGCTTCTTTAAGTCTACTTAATATCTTGCTGTAGTAGCTCCATTGCTATACCTCTGCTGGCAGGGATTTGATGGTTGTGCTGGATTGCGTGACTGCCAAGTGAATGTGGCTTTGGCCAAATGTCCACTAAGCATTAGGACAAAAACTGTCAGACTTGGTCTTGCTTTTATGATCTATTCCAATTTGTGGGTCCAACTTAAAGCTCAGCAGTAGAAAATAGTGTGGCAGGTCATTAAGCCACTCATTTTTCTGTTTAGAAAGTGCTTACTGGTGAAGAATTGTCCCTATTGAATGACCAGCTTGAGATGGTCTTTGCGCTGCCTGGTGCTTGGGTACACCTCCACCTACTTTTTTACCTGCATGTCAGTCTTGAACTAAACTATTGCTTTTCCTTGAAACCTGTGAACTCAGTTTTGCTATCCAGTATTGCCTGTTGATTTTGATATAAAGATGCCTGAAATGGCAGAAGGAAATTTGGAATCAGTATGTTAGCTTAAACCAAAGGATTTTCATAAGTGTGATACTACAGGCAAAAGGATTTGACGAGGTTGCCTCCGCAAAGAAGAGAAAACGAAGATTAGGAGAGAGCTGTGGGTGCCTTTCTTCTGTGCATATCCAGTCTTGCGCTTTTAGATGCATCTTTATGTTTAGTTCAGGGTTCAGTTTTGTATCTTGCAACATGTCTTATTAAAATATATATTGTGCCTTTATGAATATTTAAAAGCAAGCACTTAGTAAAGATTTCATAATAGCTTTTATAAACCATTAACAGTGGTATGATGAACTAATTTGTGTGGTTTCTGTGCGGAGCCAAAGAATGGAAGATAGGAGGGTGCAGAATTCTTGTGGGATAAGAAAACAATTAATCGATTATTAATTGCCAGCAGAATTGTAAAGTCTGTTTCAGCTCAACTTGATTTACCTACAGTGTAAACTGGTGAGGGAGGACCTTGCTGCTTAGCCCATGGGGAAAAAAATTAGTCCTTTGGGTATTTTTAGGGCAGAGCTTAGTTAGTTGTCTGGGAATGCAGTCCCACGGAGGCAGACTGACTCCCGTGTGGACAGGCAGATCCTCCTTGCCTGGCTGGAATCCTGCTTTTGTATAGTAAGGTGCAGAACTAGTAAGAAGGCGGCTAAAAGTGGCTTCCAACGCTTCCTGCAGAGGAATTTTGGAGAAGAAAAAAAAGACCTTTAGGGTAATATAGGACCAAAAATGGATGACGCTTTATTTGATTGCTTAACAAATAGATTCTCTGTAAAAGATCAGGTTCAGCACATGAGCTGAACCAGCTATCCTCATTTTACAGTCTGGGTGTAATGTGTAGTCTGTTTTCTCTGTTAAAAGGGAGGAGTGTTTTGGCAATTATTTTAAAGCAATTTATATAGAAATATTTGTATTTGTGCAAAGGAGTAGATCTGTTTCTAAAATTGCTGGGTCTGTGGATGACAAAAGATGACAAACATTACCTGCAGAATATTTGGCTACATGGTTTGTATCTTTAAACTAAACATACATCGTGATTAATGTTTGAATTGTCAATGATTCTTAAGAATATTTTTTAAAAAAAAATCTCTACTGCTTTTCTTTCTTCCAAAGGATTTTCTGGCAAAGCCTTTTTGAGTTTGTTTCTTCCTTGAAGAAATCCAGTTGAAGATTGTATTTAGGGATCATTCTCGGTGCGTATCTTGTAGAAGGTGAAACTCTCCTTTGAAAAGCAAATCAACTGGGATAGACTTGTAAGGTTTCCAGAAAGTCCATCTGCATCATTGTTATTACAAAGTAAGGAAAAAGCCAAGATGTGCAACACTGGATACCTACATCAGATCACGCTGTGACAAGCCAATGGGAATTTCAGACTATTTAATATATGTTCTTAGACAAGCTAGTGTAAGCACTTTTTTCTTCCATCGTTGCTTTCTTTAGGACTTCTGGAACAAGCTGTCTAGCATCAGAGCTGTGAAGAAGGCAGGTGTGAGTAGAACTGTTTGTACTTCCATCTTAAAAAACATTCCTGTGTGTGTTTACTGTCCCTTTCTTTCATGTCAGCCACTTAGATGGTCACAAACCAATGACTGACAATTGAACGTGGAAGGGAAAATTATAGACAACCAGGATCAGACAGTTTTTCTTAAGGTGGGTGTTACAGAGGAGTTCCTAGCTCCTCAGTGACATGCAGCTGGTGGGTAGCAACGTGGAGGGAGGGAGAGTGGAAAGAGGTAATGGAGGGAAAAGAAATCTTACCTTGGCTTCACCAGTGGCAACATGAGCATATGCAATTATAAGATAGCTGGCAGATGACAGAGTTAGTTAATGTAACAAGCCCTGTAAAGCATTTAGCCACATTCTAGTGTTTAATCAGCTGTGTAAAGTGCAATATCTATCTTTCAATTTTATGCCATTAAGGGAGACAAGATTTTGATTAGGTACTTAATCTGGGCAAGAGGAAAACAGGCCCAGAGCAAGCCCACAATAGGCAGCAGAAGGGACATTCGACGAAGGATTCGATAAAGGAGAAAGACAGAAATTTAACATAAAAGAGAATTAGTGCAGCTCCTTTCAATTTAGTGCACAGATTTTTATGGACTAATCAATTAGAGGCTGTGGCTGTGCTGCTGGGAAGTGGTGCCGTGTTAGAGGCTTTGCCATATTAATTCTGTTCATTACACTGAGGTCAGATGGAGTGCTTTGGAGAAGCCCCTGCTACTGAGCAGGTCGCATCTTGGGTGTCGTCCCTTTGTTCGAAGGGGTACATGGGTAAAGTGAGCACCGAAGTCGCTCAAGGGGCAGTTGTTGTATAGCAGCTTGCTCTGTCTGAGCGCACGCAGGTTCTTTTGCTTTCTCTCATTCTCTCATTTGAAAGCTGGTTTCTTCCTGGAGAGAAAATTAGATCCAGTGGTAGGATGCTAGATGGAGCATTAGAAGGTCTGGGTGTAGTTTGCAGGTCTACTTAAGACTTCTTTCTAACCTTCAGCAAGTGTCTCAGCTGCTAATTTGAGCATTGTGTCACATGAAAGCAATGAAGTTAACTACCTTACCCTGTGGAGCTGAGAAATGGAAGCAGTTGTGAATTACAGGTAACTTAGAGCTGTGTACCCATTCTCCCATGCAAATGAGATGCATTCAGGTGTGCCAGAGGCATTGCTAGATATGAGAGAGCTTGGAGTATTTGAAGCATTTGCCATGACTGTGCTTGGGTCAGGAAGGTTGCAGTGTGGGCTATCCGTAAAAGGAAGCCTACCGTCAGAGTGGGATCTTGCATGGGGAAAGACTTGAATTCTCTCTGAGGAGGATGCTCAGAGTTTGGGGTAGGGATGGCGGAGATTCATCATCCCAGGTGAGCAACACAGGGAACTGAAAGAGGGCTGGGTCCCAAAACCCTGGCATGAAAGAGGTGAAGAGGAACCTTTAGAAGGTCAACGGAAGAGGATGGAGATCTGGACAGGGAGAGGACATCTTTCTGTTTCTCCGAAGCAGGTGTCAAAAGGCCCGATTTCTCTAATTGCAGTGAGGGACACTGCCAGGAACTTAATGGGGAAGGGTGCTTACGCAAGCACCATAAGGAAGGATACAGATTTTGGGGAAGCATTTGGGTCTCTCACGGGTCTGGAATATCAGTGGTGATTTGAGACTTGAACTGGGATAGCTTAAAACCAATTCCAAGAAAGGGTATTTGTCTTGTAGAAGCGTGGAAAGAGCTAAATGAGTCAATACAGGCAACGAGAAGATCTAGCACCAGGTCAGCTATGACTTTCTTCTAGGGGGTTCCCACTAAAGACTCTGCTTTCTGTACGGGGGGACTTTTCATAGTGTAATATAGGGGAGAGACTGAGGAGTGGTTTTTGACTGAGAATGTGTAAAATGCCTCCTCCCACCATTTGGAGGTGCCTCAACATTTTTTTCATAGACAAGAACGATCAGTCCATAATCCAGCCCGTGTCCCTGGCAGAGCTTAAACTTTGTTTCTGACCCACGAGCAGTTCAGAGAAAAGAAGTTATCTTTTTTTTTTCAGTTCTGATGAATTGCAGTATTCAGGATTGTATCTACTCCACAGTATATGTGTGGTCCCAAAGAGGCTGGAGGACAGAGAATATGTTAGGAAAAACACTTATTTTTTTCAGCTGTGTCTTGTTTGTGGAGTAGCCTCTAGGACTTGCACCATAGTGTGCTTTGTGCATTGATTTCAGACCTGGGTAAGTCTGTGAAGATCGAGGGAGAGGAGACTGCAGATGTAAAGATCAGAAGAGAATCTTGCCTGTTCTGTTCAATGCAGATTTTAAAGTAGTTTTTCTTCCTTGAATGTTTTTCTTTTTTTTTTCTTAGGACTGTTACTCTACCTTTCAGAAAGTAATGCATGTTCTGGGGGCACTCTTTTCTGCAGGAGCCTCTGAGGCTGACCCACCACATTGTGAGACTCACAGTATGATGCCTGCTGTTTCAAGTGGAAATTTGTCAGTTGTGCTGGGTATAAGTATGTAAAACAGTGAAATTCTTGTATGATATGAACTGATAAGTCCATGGTCTCTGGTGGAGCTTAAAATAGTATTACCACTTAGCTCCCCCGTCTTTGGCACGGTATGCGTGGGTTGGGATTTTTTTTGTCACCTTCCATCTAGTCTCTCCCTGCACTGAGTTGTGTTGGGCTTCTGATTGTTCCCTCTAATTGTGTTAAACCACAAAATTACTTTTGTTGTTCTAAATACAGTGTCTCCTTCAAATCCTGGTCTCCTGAGGATGATGTGACGGAGCATATTAGTTTATGGTAAGCTGCAGAAAACTTGAACTCCCTGACTGTTCAATTCATGCAGAGTTATGACAGGTTATGCCTGCAGGCTACAAGTTAGGGAAATTATTTTCTGTTCAAACATTTCATTTCTCTGCAACTCTATAATTCTAATTCTCTTCTTTTCTTTTTTGTCTCCCTGCAAGGGAAGTACTGTGATATAAAACACTTTGTCTCTGGCTGCTCCTTCCCTGCATCTATATATGGGACTAGGAAAATGAGATGCGTTTTTTTTCTTTAATCATATAGACATCTTGTTTGCTAACCAAAATCATTTTACGGAAGTCACAGCTGAAAGCAAAAAATGCAAAGAGCGTGTTTTTTAAATCTCATTAAGTCTGTAAAAACGTGACATTTGGAAAATACTGCTAAAGGCCGATGTGAAATGGGATAAATGAGGGTGAATCTCAAATTACTGGGAGTCCTCAGTTAAGATTTGGTCCCGTACAACTGGAGCCAATAGTAGTTTTTTCATGGTGTACAGTGGGAATGAGGTCACACTTTATTTGAAAAAAATAGGGGGAGGAGAGACTAGAACAAAGAGAGCCTTTCTCAACCATCCCTTTAGAATAAAACTGGAGAGATGAGGCATGTCTACCTGCTTGCACTTGTTCTTCTGCAAACAGACTTTTAGCTCTTCTAAAACGGTGTGCAAGGACTTCCAGTTGTATTTAAAAGCCTGCTTTTGGACCAGCAGCCCAAATATTGTGGCCATGTGCTGGGATTGGCTCCCTGATAGGGGAACCGTAAGCTGGGAGGTAAAACTGTCCTGGGAGTAAGGGACAAGTTGAAGGCACAATTACCTGGGGTAAGGCTCTAAGCATCCCATCATGGTCACAACGATTTTTGTCTTTGAGCTGCAGGTTTCCTGGCTTATCCTTTTTGTGTCCATGAACTAAGCCAGGATCTGATTTGAACTGGGATATAAATGTACTTCAGGCAGAAAAATCCCTGTTGGCAGTTCCCATAAAACAATAAAATCATGTCAAATTTGACTAATTCTTGGGATGCATTGCCAGCAGAAAGCTGACAGCCTGAATTTGTCATCACTGGAGGGAAAAGTGTATGTGTTTCTCAGTGTCTGTGCACAGGGATGGGGAATGGACTGGGGAGAATAAGGCAACTATTAACAAAAAGGAGATGGCATGGTACTCCATTAATGTTATTAATAACCCTATCAGATTTTATTGAAAAGATGCTCTCTGTATCTGAATTTGCCACTATTTCAACCCATTTATTAAAGCTGAAATAGCTGGAGTCACTTCAGACCATATTTATTATTATTATTTGCTGAATGAATGCTGTGATTATGGGTCCCATGGGAATTAGAGGAGATAAAGTGTCATCTTTCAGTCTCTTCTTACCTTCCCCAGGGAGCAGTGGAGAGAATGGCTTCCTCTCTGTCTTTTTCTATTAGACTTTTCTCTAATTTCTATTAATAGGGTTCTGAGACCTGCTGTAACACTCGAAAATTTATCTCTTACATTTGGAATGGTGATATTTAACAATAACGGTAAGCTCAGAGGAGTATTTTTCTTTTATGCTTCCTCCTGTGCCTTCCTGAGCTGGCCATTGATTCCTAGAATTTTACTGACAGTTTGGGGATCTTTCTGGATGTCTCCAAAATATCCCATGGGCTCATTCTTATTTGGTTTTAATGGGAGATGAAAAGTTGTTTCTGTTTTTACACATGAAGCTGTGTTAGATATGGGTGAAATACGAGTAAGGGGAAGGTCCCAGTCCAGTATAGCTTCCCTGTGAAGGCATCCAGTCCTGTGAGTCCCCTTCTGGGGTTTTAGGTTTGAGGTTATTCATGCTTAATCCTGGCTCTGACCATATGGTGTAAGGTATGGAAATTATATCACTGTGGAAAACAGTTGGAATTGGTCTGAGATGAGGTCATCCTTTGTAAGAGCAAAGGATAGGGATAATGCTGAGTGAAATAACGACTGTGTTGGGGTGTGCTGGTCCAGTAAGGAGAACCCCAGGTGTAGCACTAAAGCAACCGGGGCAGCAAGCAGTTCTGTGAAAGGGGTAAGGGGAGGTGATGAACCATGCCCACTATCTCCTGAAGGGGAAACTGGGAGGGGAAAGGCCTCTTGTCCTTTTCTACGAAGAAAATAAGTCCATTTGCTTCAAGGCTTCGAAGCATGAGGCAGGGATGAGGCTTTGAGCCTTTTGCTGAAAGGGGTGATGTGGCAACTATTTGTGAGCATTAAGAGCCTTCACATCTATTTATTTTATTCCGTTTTTTATGTGCATCTGAACTTTTTGCTTAAAAATAAGAAAAAAGGGAGAGACTTCTCCCAAGTTATCAAGAAAAGGTGGTTTGTTCATTGTCTGTCTGACTGGAAGTCATCCTGGCCCTTTTTTGAGAAGCTGCAAGTTTCCTATATTGGTTTATAGATATCACCCAAACTTCTGAGTTAGTTAGCATACCCCTCTCCCCAGATTATTTATAACCTGTCTTATGCAAATATCCCCCTAGCATTTGCATATACAAATTATTGTATCAACAGGTAAATACGGGAAATGTGGGGGAAAAAGGCAGCTGAGTGTATACAGATATACAAACATCTATTTTCATGCACAGATAAGTCTGCCCCTTGCAAGTGGCTGGTTTCAGCAACCTGCAGGTATCCTTTTTTTTTGAATGGACCCCACTAGTAATTTTGACTCTGAGACAGAGGGTGGTGAATTACAAATTCTCTGATTCTTCTCAGAGTATCCCTGTGTTTTAAGTGCAGAGCTAGACTTGAGCAGCAATCACATGCAACCAACTGAAGGACTCCTGAACAAAGCTGTTCTGATGGTGATTTAAGACACCAGAGTCATTGCAGCGTAGAGTTCTGTGGCAGGCTGACTCCTCTGAACCACATCTGTTCCCTCATTCACTAGTGTAAAAATAGTATAAAAACAAGAGGCATTTGGTCTTACTCCAAAAGTGCATGTGTTACACTTGCAACTTGTTTGAGCATCTTGAGGTCAAGGTTGACTCCGCAAGAAAACAGCACTGAGAACAAAGTCTGTGGTTTTGCTTTATTACTCTATCTGCCTTTGTATTTTCCACTCTCTGAAATCTCTCTCCTTCTATTAGTGTTTAAATTTCATCATCAAAGATGAAGAAAAACAACCACTGTGTAAACAGAGTGAACAACAGTAAGGGAAAACAAACATATATTAGGAGCCTGGAAACATATTTTCCTGACTTCCTGTGCAGGAACAATACCGAAAGGAGTAAGAACAGCAACCTTATGCCAAAGCAGGGTTGAAAAACAAGTGTACAGTCAACTGGACGTCCTGAGAGCATATCAACTACTGAATCTAGTGAGAAAACTGAACTGAAACAAAAAGACAGCATTGAGAAATCCCTAGAGCAACACCTTGTTTTCCCCTGCTGAAAGAAAAAGGTTGTCTCTTTCTCAATCTAAAGTTTCTTATGCTCAGTAGCTTTGCTGTTTGCAGAAGTGTGTTTCGTGCCTATGAAATAGAGAATGTCTTCTGAAGACGCTAGTGATGTTGGGTATGTAGCTGGTACATCTTCTTGAGGCCTGCTTTTCTCGGAGTCATCTGGTGAGACAGGGTGAGGAAGAGCTCTTTAAATGTACTGCCTTTTTTTTTTTTCCTTCTTAAAAACCTTGGTTTCATTAAGTTTTGGCATTACATTTGTTGCATGAAAGACAGGAACTCCTCTGATTATTTGGATCGTAGACTCAGGTAAATCAAAGGAACAGATCAAAAGAAGAGGAAATATTAATGAAAATCTATATTCTTTGGTCAGCATTTTTAATAGCTCTTGTAGAAAATCAAAAAGGAGAATCAGCTGTACCTAGGAAACTTGTCTGATAAGGATGATATAATGCAGTGCATTAATGCAAACTTCAGTACTACATACAGCTGGAAACAAAACCGAAAAATGATGTTCTAAATAATAAAGCAATATTTGACTGTTTAAAAGCCTCACAGTATGAAATTTGTCAAAAATTTGACTCTTACGATTGGCCTGGGGATGCAGAGCATAGAAATAAAGCCCAAACCCGAGAGGTTGGTGCTCTTGCATCAGAAATGCAACTGGAAGAATTAATCACTCCACTTCCATTTCCGCTACGACAGCTGCTGAGTGGAATTTGGGGAAAGTGGTTTTTAATTTTTGGATTCTTTTGGCTTCACTGCTATAAACTGTGTCTATTATTGCACAGCTAAGTGGAGAACTGGGATCAACAGTGCTGGGTAGATTTGACTGCTAAAGTTTTTCTGGGAAGCGGCTCTTCAGCATAAACTAAGTTCCTTTATGCGATTTGGCTCTGAGGTTTTTCTGCACCAGGTGGAGTTCCTCATCTCGAGGACGGTCACAAGGGGAGTGCACTACATGAACAGGATCTGCGGGTGCAAACTGAATTATTGGCAAGCTTCACGTCTCGGGGAACGCCACCCTCAGCTCTGCATCCCTCTCCCAAAAACTATGAGTGGGAAAGGCACTGTTCATCCGTGCTGAGCTAAAGGAATCAATCGTGTGGAAATGCAAATTGTGTATTGTGACACTGAGTTAAGTGTAATACAGTCTGAGCATCATTCGTTTGCTTTCAGTTTGGGGGTTGGAGGGTGTGCTGTCGGTATTTTCAACTTCTGTGCACAGCCAGGAAGGACACTTGGAAATGAACACGGAATTTCTCATGTCCCTGGCTTTAGGTGGGGTGTGTTTTAGCCATCAATGGGGAAAGCATTCACAAAAATTTGCTACAGGAAAAGCTGCTACAGTGTAAATGGCCTGATGGTAGTTAGTGTCCCTACCTGTGGTAGGGCGAGCAGTCAGGTAGGAGGGAGCAGCTGTGAGCCCGCCATCAGCACCTCTCAGTTGGGAACATCCTGTCCTTAAATGCTTTAATTAACAAAGATGGAGAGCAAAAACCATGCAGAAGAGAATGGAGATGTTAGTAGGTGTGCTTAAGCGCTGATTTGAAAAGACTCATAAAAACTATTTGAACCTAGCAGATAACCTTCAACCTTGAAGAATCTCAGTTCCTTCCTATCCTTCCCCTTTATTTTTGAACTCCGTTTTAGTAGGTTTAATGGCAAGGTGTTTGGATGCTCTTTCAGTTAGAGATGGAACTGTAAAATATTTTCAGCGATAATATGTGAAATTTGGGTTATCTGAGACTTCAGAGCATAGGATTGTGAAAGCAGGTTTCCAAAACAGTGGGTTTGGAGTGAATGATTTAATGAAATATACTTTTAGAAAAGGCCCAGCAGCTGTCTTTTGGGGTCATTGTCCAATTCTAGTCTTCAAGCTGCTTTTTTTCTTTTTCTTTTTTTTTCCTTCTACAACTGCAAGAACTGGAAAATGTACAATAAAGCTGGAGTGATGAGCTCATGTGACTGTCAGCACCGTGGTCCCAAGCACAGGCCTATTTTGCTTTTATAAGCCAAGGCTGAACTGAAGCAACAAGAACAAAACCAGAGCAGAAGCATGCTTTAATTTCTCCCCGAGGCCCTGGATTGTGCAGGCTGGATTAGACAGTGGTGTTACTCATTAATTTCTCTAACAGCTCCGTACTCATTGTTGAGAGCAGTTTGGAGCTGACTTATTTTTTTGCAGACCAAATCGGTTGTTCGCCCAAACTCCAGCTAAACCTAAGTGCCCTTTAGCAGCAAGAGATGAATGGGATCTATCTCCCATTCCTCAGCTGCCAATGTTTACAACTTCTTATGTTGATGCAAATAAAAGATGGCAGTGGTTCATACCTGACACTCCAGGCTGAGAAACTGTAAGGGCGAGGGGGCAGATAAAATCCTTGTACAGGCATTTTTCTACAAAGTTGTTGACTCCTGGCTGAAGGGCAGGGTGTTTGACTGGGAGCAGCAAACACTGCATTTGCTCCTGCTGGTGCTCTGACTTGTTTTATTTGTGCTTTTACCCTCATAGTTGCACGTGTTTAAAAATTGCTAGTGTGGTTTTTAATGCGGGAAGGGGAAGAGATGTTTGTAGCAATAGTATTTCTACTGGATCTATGCAAAGTGCTGTATTTGATACAGGAACGGAAAATGAGTGTGTTAAAAGATTGAGCTTACTGTGAGGCTGGAGGCTCCACCCTTTTGCAAGAGCCAATTTAAACACTTTTATGGGGCAGAGAGTCTTTCTCCCATTTTGGTTTAAAACAGTGATCAGACGTGGAGGTGCCAGAAATCTCAGAGTATTTCCGTGCCAGCTCTGCAGCTGTTAAAGGACACAGACATGGGATAAGGCTCAAATAAACATCCACGTTTTTTCTCTATTGAATGTTTAAATGAATGAAAGCTGAGCTCCTAACCTTCTGAGTTTTCCAACTGAAGTTATTAAAATGAGGAAATGCAAGAGAGCGCCACTCAATGTTTTTCAGTGGTTTTTGCCTCCCAAACTTCCCTGAATTATGATGTCTCCTTCCAAGCTCTGCTGTGTGATCCTGCCTTCCTATTACCATGGCAGACAAACTGGAGAAAGAAACTTACTTCGTAAGTGAGCCCAATATTAAACATATAAATAATGCATCCTTCAGCATTATTTATAATGCAGGAGCATCACTGTGCTCTATCATATGCAATTTCACATTGCCTCTTTTTAACTGCTTTCCTGCCAGGCATATCCTTCAGTAAGTTCTAAAGCGACATCAGCTGCTTGTTTTATTTTTTATTTCTTTTTTTTTACCCTTTCTGGTATAACTACTAGCTGTGCTGAGAACTCTTGATACACAAAGCATAGGCAAGGTTTAAATTAGAATACCAGTGAGTGTAATACTATTTATTATACAATATAAATGACAATACCAATTGGATCTGGAAGTGAAAATTTTTCGGTCGAGGAAACATGACCAGTATGACTATAGCAGGGGGAGAAATTAACTGGTTTAGGCTTGCTTTTCAGCGTTAATGCTGTGCACTGAGAGTGACTTTGAAGCTATTCCAGCATGATAACAGCAGAATATAGTTCCACTGGTCAATTGCCCCGTGTAGACCAGTCTAAGGTTTTTTTATTTTCCTTTTTCTGGAGAGAATGCTTTTGTGTCCTGCACACACACGCAAAATCTGGCATAACAATACCGAAGCTTATCTTTGTAAGATCAAATGAAAGCTGTAGTTGAATGTTCCGTTTGTTTGTTAATGAGCAGTGTCAGGCTGTGCCCTGCGCTTAACAAAAGCATATGTGCAGATATTGTTCTGTTATGATTACAGTACAATTATATCATGTCTGTAATAGATTACTGCATCTGGCCTTCGCTTGGTTTAGGAGATCAAGAAGGAGATTAGTTGATAACTTCTGAGAATGCACCTAAATAATTGAACAAAACAACAAAATAAAGATCCTTTCTGTGTTAGACAAATTCCCCAACGCTCAGGTTTAGGACAGCAGTTCTTTTGGGTTCTGGGTGGAAAAGTGTGGTGTGGGGGTTTTGTTTGTTTGTTCTGGATTTTTTTTTTTTTTTTTACTGAAGAGAACACACTTAATTACTCTGCTGTCCATAAGCCTGTTTTTATTTTAAAACTAAAAAACACAACGCTACAACAACAACAACAACAAAAGAAATAAGAATTTTAAAAAGTTTCATCTGGGAAATGAAGCACTTTAATTTATAAGTGCCAACGCACTAGTTTACAATAATTTAATGTTTCATTTTTACCTCTGTGTGTGGCACCTCCTTGCTCTGTGCTACCCTTTGTTATTGACAGCAGTGCCTTCTCCTGGGAGGAAAAGGGGGCATGTGAAGTACAACAGTGGCTTTTCAGATTTCAATTTGCTTTTATTTAACATACCAAAACCTCAAAACCTTGTGTGGGTAGGAGGAATCAACTTTATTTGCTGCTCAGCTCGCTTCACAACAGCCATCTGTTTTATATAATTGCTGCCTGTTATGTTAGGACACATCCCGTTTTCCGAGTGATGGGGTAGTGAGAGTCAAAATGAGGGCTGCAAACAAATGGCTGTTCCCAGTCTCTGCTGGGTGTGTGCTGGAGGAATCCTGGTTTAAATGCCTGGGGTTCGGGGGACTGGCCAGTGCGTGAACTGAAAAGGTGGAAAGAACTGATATGGTATCTCAGTTACTTATCTCCATCTAGACAGTGTCTGAGCTCTAACTTTCTGCTTTGTGTTCATTTTAATATCAGAAGCAGGTATTTGTTTATTGCCGGTGTTTAGCCCTGGCAGGAGGGAATGATCCTGAGCGTATGCTGAAGCTTTATTTGCTGCCTTGGGGTCTGTCATGGGTGAAGGTGCAGTTCTCAATGCATTTGTGTCTTGGCTTCTTAGAGCAAGGGAATAGTGTTGGAGAAACATTTAAAGCTTGGGCCAGTTCTACAATGACAGGAGAACTCTTCTAGCTATTTTAAAATTATTTTTAAATATCATAAAATCAAAGGAATGGACCCGGAAAGGATCTACCATGAGTCCTCTTGATCCATGACCTGGCTCAAACTGTACCTGACTGCTCAGTGTCCTCTCCGTGGGCTCTTCTCTACAACACCTGCAAGTTGCTGACTTTATTCCGCAGCTCCTCCTCATGTTTGGCTTCCAATATGCTGATCACTTCTTACTGACCATCGAGGGGTGGAACCAGTCCCCACCCAATCGCTCTTAAAAAAATTCCCTTACCTGGGATGCGTACAGGTAATCTGATGGTAGGGACGGGCTCTGTCTTCTCCTGCTGACTGAAGCTCTCATCCTGTGCTTTCCACGCTGTGTGCATTCTTTTATTTCTGTGCGGGTTTTACTTTTTTTTTGGCCTGAATTTTGATTTTGGGCAGACCATGTTCTGGCACTGTTTGCTGAACGATGCCTTGATGTGTGATTAATGCCCTTAGGTGCTGTGGTAATACAAATAATTAATGAAGGGCTCTTTAATTCTTCTTCATAATAAATGTTATGTGACATGTTTGAAATACAGCTGAGAGCGTCATGTGCACCAAAATAGGTATATCTACTTACAGTAACTCTGGTGTATTAAAATGCACAGTTTTATTATCAGTAACCTCCTGTGCCCTGCAGGCATTTAAAATCCTCCTATCCTGAGCAGGAATGAGAAAGTAAGAGTTGCCAAACAGGAGCTTTCTTCATGCCAAAGGCCTGAGTTGTAATATTGTGAGGGCTTCGCTGTGACTCTCTGTTCTTCTGGTCACTGGTCTTAAGTTAATATGCTTGTTCTCCCAACTTCTTCAAAAGTTAAGCATGTCCTTACTGTATGTTCATTTGCCTATGCTGAAACTGGCATATGGGGATTTTGTTAATTGCTCTGGCTTGGAAGTTGTATTTCAGCAGCCTCATTACTGAAGCAGCAAAGCACCCGAGGTCATAACAAAATACCGAGAAAGTAAGTTAAGGTGATATTTTCTGTGTGCTTTCAAGCTCTTATGATAAAAGCTGATGTAGGTACAGTTCCAAGCCGGGACCTAGAGGGAATGCTGTGGAGTGCCAAACCTAGTGAGGATACTTGATGTACTTATTTTTCTGTGTAAGGCTGGGGAAGGCTTTTGCAGTTAACAGATTTCTTCCTCCTCCTCAGCATGTGAGCAGGTGATGCCAAACTGTTACGGCTTGCATAGATACGAGAGATTATTTCCCTCCCCCCAATAAATAATGTTTCAATTACAGCAGTGCCGGTGTGGTGTGGAACACTGCATTTTTCACTTTAGCTTATGTTCAACGCGAACATCTGGCTATTTCAGTGTGTGTTAGAGCAGGGTAACTGCTTGGGTATCATCTGTGGCAACGACTGGAGTGGGGAAGAGGAAACAAGAAAAATCAAGTTGCAAAAGCTCATTACTTTCCTGAGGATGGCTGGGCTAGGAGCGCTGATGGAAGGAAACCACCAGACACAGGGAGAAAAAGCATATTTTTGTTGATTTTGTCTGTTAACATCTTTTCTAAAAAGAACAGAAACATCATCTGACATATCAGACTGTTGTAGCTCTTGGCTTGTGGTGACCTGGGGGATCCCACAGCTGCCCTGTGCCTTGCTGGGGAATGCCCTTTGCTTTGTTCCTGAGGAGCGCAAGGGCCTTGTCCTGGCTAAGGTGTCCTGCTGAGGAGCAGAATAAGTTACAGCAGGTTGCTTCTGGGCCCTTAGTACCCTTCTTTTCCCTTGTCCTTCAACTCAGGTATACAGCACGCATATATTTTCCTTTAGCTCACGGAGAAAACAAACATTGGAGTCCAAAAAAGACAGGATTTTCTAATCTCCTATAAAAAGGCTATGGAAATTTGAAAGGAAAGGAAGACGATAGTATCGCCTGCACTGAGACGGCAATTATGGGTCCTGGGAGGAAGTGTATAAAGCCTTATTGAGTGGAGATAGCCGAGATGGCTGCAGGGGCCTGCGTGGTGCGAGGAAAAGGCTGGAGGAAACCCTTATCAGACCTGTTATCCTGTCTCTGTCATTCCCATACAGATTAATGAGCTCCAGGATGCCCTCAGCCATGTTCAGACCGGGGTCTGTTTATCCCAAAATAGAAGGTGCTGTCTTGTGCCAGAGTGTCATATTCCCAGGCCAGCAGCACCATTGTGTTTTATTACCCCATTGTATTTCAGGGGTTACATCCGAACTTTTCCTCTTAGCTTCTTAATCACTGTTTTGATGGATGAGCTCCATGAGAAAAGCTTCTCTGGCCCTTGCTGCCGAGGACTCAGTATAGATCAAAATCGTTGCTGGGCACTTGCTGAGACTTGGCTTCCCAATTGTTCTCGCACCAGCTCTGGGGAAAGCAAGGGGGGGCCTCACCCTTCCCTGCATGAAAGCGGGAGGAAGGAGCGTGATGGAGGGGAGGGAAGCAGCTGCCTTGGTTCTGCTCTCGCCAGCAGCGCGAGGCGGCTCTGCCTTGTCAAGCTGCCTGGAAGCACACTTGTGGGATGGTGCGGGAGAGGGTGAAAGGCAGATTCATGTGTTTGGGAACATCCCTTGCCCTCTTGAACCCCCGCGTAGCCAGCTGTCCTCTCCGCCCCAGTGTGATGCTGCACGGCCCGACAGAAGCCCCATGAATCTGCCGTCATTAACGCTGCAGGACGTGCAGTTCCCTCGGAAGGCTCCTGACTGCGCTGCCACTTCCCTGCTGCAATCCCAGGGAATTATCCATATCTCTGACAAGAGAATAGGTTACTAATGCACCAACACAGCTGTTTTGACACTTTTGATGAATAACATTCAATACTATTAATTGGAACAATTGCTTTTCATTTAACTAAATCACTAGAATTGCTAAACTAAATTGAAACGGAATGTAATTTTGCCTCGCTCTCCTTTAATATGGGCCTCTAAATGTCTTCTCCCTGAAGAATTAGTAACTTAATCACCTACCAGTGATAACTGTTTCATAGCCCTCAGCTGGAAGGCATTCCTGCTAAGCAGTATTGCATGGGAGTAGAGTGTTATAGCAGGGAACAAATCCCATCTCTTTCCTTTCTCCCCCTCTCTGCTGCAGTATTAATCATATTAAAAATGATTCTCTTCCTCTTTCTCTGTTCCAGCAAGATCTTTATAGATCATCATAATTTCACCCCCCTCCTTTTTGCATTGTATCAATCACTTGGTGTGTCTAACAGGGTGCACAACAATTATATGTGTCCATTAAGTTAAAGATGGATTTTTGCTGTCAGTGACTGGGAGATGGGCTCTTGTTCATTTTCCAATGAACTCGTCGTCCAGTGCACTCAACACAAACACTGTAGCATAATGCAGTGACCACACTGACCAAAGAATCGAAAAGATGCGACTATATGCCAAATATAAGCTGCCTTTATTTAAAAAAAAAGAAAAAAAAAATCATGGCATAAATAAAAGTAGCCTGAAATGTATTTGCATTGTCTTAAATATACGTGGGTTTGTAACTTGGCTAAAGAGCGTGTCCTTTGGCCAGGGGTTTCTGCAATTTCAGGACAAACCTTGTTAGACAAGAGAGAGTGGGAATTCAGAAGGGAAGCCTTCTGCTAACAGGTAGACTTTTATGGTTCTTATTTTATTGTATTAATAGCTTGATCCTTTGTCCACAGAAGCCCATTTTACAGCTGGGAAAATAGAAATCCAGAAATTAAACCCTTTACCTGTGTTATGCGGAAAATTACTGGTGAAGCTTGGCTTACTAATGAATTGTTTTGTGCCCTTTCCTCTAGATTTGCACTTGCTGATTTCCCCTGTCAGTGATTCTTTTTAAGTTTTGCAGACCAGCTGCTTGAGTTTGATCAGAGACAAGAAGACAGGAAAACATATAAAGCTGAACGTTATTCCTAGTCAAATACTGAGACCTTGTTAGTAATGTTGTTCCATTGGAATAGTTTTGAGTAGGTTTGTAATTGCTAAGAAAAAGCCCAGAACCTGGAGGTTTCCACTTATGCGTAAGGCAGGTAGATGCCAAACTTCGGCCTATTTTCCTGATTCCAGAAGGCACCCTGCACTTCATTCAGACCTTGGATTGCTGAGACCTGGCCACTGGAGCTGGACTATCCTTTCTCTTAACAGAAGCAAACGGACTTTTGGTGGCTGCCAGCTTGGGCAGGGACTGTCAGTCCCAGTCCTCTGAGCCTTTTGTCACTGAACCTCCTTCCTGGCCAGATGTGTCGGGCCTGACACTGCACGCTCCATAGTTCCATCATTTTGTAACCCTTTTTGGTTAGCTTACTATATACAGGATTCAGTTGTTTTAAACTTGCCGACTTCCGCAGAAAAGCTAAGGCAAAGCAAATAAAAGTCAAATAGATTTGGAATGTGCTATACCTTCATTTAGACGTTGCTTTTTTGGATGGAGGGGAACAAAGTGGTCTTCGTTGCAGATTAATATGCCCGCCTCTTTTTTGGGTTACAGTTAATTCGTTCAAACCTGCTGCTGGGGTATTGCCAACATTCCCTTTCTACAGTTCTAAAGTACTGATGACAAAAGGCCTTTCCTAAAAGGCAGAGCTGTGCAGATTCCGGCAGGGTTCAAGGTCGTTGGTGTTTGAGGAGATGATTCTTTACGTGCGTTACCACTGCAGTTTGAAACTATACCTACATGTCTCCCAGTCACTTTCCACTGAATCCAACAGCTGATTTGGGTTAATAAGTCTGGTAAATTTATCTCTTTTTAATGAATGATGTACGGAACTGATATTTCCGAAGTACTTGAACACTCTGTCTCTGTGTTGTAATCCCATGTCCTGTCCCACCCTCACCCCACCCCCAAGTTCAGGGTTTTATAACCAAATGGCTTGGTATAATTAGTTGTTATTATTCTTATTTTTCCTTGTACATATTTGAAAAATCATCCGAGTCCTTGGTGTTTCAGTTCTGTGTCATGTAAGTGGTTAATTTACTTCACCAGGTATTGGTTTTCTTCTCTGTCTGAATGACGTACTAAAAAATTAAGACTAACATGGACTCTGTTCACAAATTGTTACTGAATACTTATAACATTATTATCTGTGAATAATTAAAAAGGGTGCTTCAAAGTGTATTTGGTGCAAATATTCATTGACATTAAACAATGAATGCCAGATTAAGTAACCTAACCGAGGAAAAATGTGGAGAAACAGCTACAATATTGGTGCTTACGTTAATCAGACTGCTGGAACTTCTGCTGCTGATGTTGTTTGCATCTTAGTGGGGTTGGAAGAATCGGTCACAGTTGCTGTGGAGTAGAGATTTGTTATACTGGTTTACTGCTTGCAGGACGGAATTACATGTTAGTTATGCAACTGGGCATCCAGTTCATCTAAAATAGTATTTCTGTCCTGTTTTTAACACTCTTTGTTTCTTCTAGCCCACTCTTGTAATCTGCTTATAAGTGTGCAGGGCTTTCCTACTGGGGTAGGCAATATGGCATAGTCCTAAGCGTTACTTGGGAGAGGGAATTGTAGCTAGGGGTGGTGTAAAGGGAAAGCCAACTGAAGGCTGAAATTCTTCTGCACATGGCAGTGATTTACAGAGCTTCATTGACTCACAGTCTGGCCACTCACAAGGTATTTCTAAACATAACTTAGTTTAGACCAGTATCTGGGAGGGGAAGGGGAAGTGTGATAAAGCAAATGATGGAAACTTGCAGCTAAAAGTGTTTTGGCAGCTGAGGCCTGAAGTGGTGCTGCTTGAAAGATGAGCACTCTGTGAATTGAGGGCATCTCAGGAGAAGTAAATCTGCCTCCTCCAACACAGACTGAGCACTGGCCCAAAGACCCCGGGTAAATAAGAATCAAACTTCACTACAGGACATTTATGTGGTCATGATTTATTGGTGCTCTCAAAGCCTTTGAACCTTTGCAGCCCTTTGGGGGAAATGGTGTGTTACAGGGGCTTAAATAAATAAATAAAAAATAAGAAGAAATACATGCCTATAGCTACAGGAAAAACCTATTGTGCCATTTGTTCCAAAAGCCTTGACATGTTCAGGGCTTTTTCCTGAATTTGATTTTTTTTTTTTTATAGGATTTTGGTCAGTCAGCCAGTGCTGTAGGAAATAAAACAACTCTTTGACAGATTCTTGTTTCTCAGTCCCTTTCCCAGCAACTTCCCCCTCTGGTAAAGCGAACTGAGCTGCAGGATTCTGATGGAAAAATCAAACAAACCTGCCGAGCGTGGCTGAGAAGTAATAGAAAACTACTTGGATCTCAAGGCCCTGCCAGTGTAAGTTTAACACTGTGTTGTTTCTTCACCAGATGTCAAATATCCTTTTCCATTTTCTGCGATGTATCGTGTCCTTGGTTCATCCTCCTGTGAAAAGCCTTTGGTGCTGACCGCTTGGGATGTAGCGGTTCCCTCTTTGCGGAGGTTTTCTAACCCTCTGTACAACCCCCTTCGCTGTCCTGCATGCATTTCTCTAACTTACTTTATAATACAAAGGACACAAACGTAGCCCATGCTCAAACTTCACAATTTCTCAGTTCTGGTGAAGGAAAACACTAACAAAAGGCAAAAATTATCATAGTCTCTTCCATAGAAACCTTGGCTTTACTGTAGTTGATTGGGGTTCGACATTAGTTTGTTTTATTGGAAGGCACTTTGCATCTCCTCTGCAACCTACTGCAGCCAGTTGCGTTCCACCAACTGTGAGTACCTCTTAGCGGGGGTTTTCCATGTGGAAAACTATACTGCAGGGCGGATAAAAGGTAAGTTGCTTGTGCCACCAGCATGTTATTTGCCTCGTGACTTGTTGGTGACTGGAATGGGGAACACGCATGTTCTGGTGGCTGTGATAAATATCTGGTTTGTAATGTTTACTTGTGTGTGACTATTAAGAAAAGCAAACTTTTACTTTAAGAAGTATTGGAGTTCTTGATAGTGCTTTTTGGTAACAGTATCTGTATCATAATATTGAAAAAAAGTATCGTTTTCCATCATTCTATCCCTCTCCCCTTTTATACCGATAAACTATGGGAGAACAAGATTTGAATTTGGCGGAAAGAAATTCAGTGGAAAACAAACAAAGAGACCCCTTGGAAATAGTTGCTGGTTTCTTGGCTCTCTTCCTTTGACCCATCAGAGAGCACGTAAACTGCACCAGAACAAATCTATTCTTTCAGGAAACCACGTGGGTATAAAACTGGTAGACGGCCCACTGCGTGAACCGCTCTGTTTCTGTGGGGAAGCTGTGGGAGATGTCAGCGGTTCCGCATAAAAATTTGCCCATTGCGACTGCATCTCTCCTCCGGTACCGTTCGTCTGAGGTCTCTGAAAGCCTGAGGATACTTGAGGGTAGTTTTCTTCCTGAAGTCTAGAGGAAATTAAGGATGAGCCAGGGCTCATAACGTTTTGTAATAGTAACTATAATTTAATTCGTAGAGGTTGTTTCCACCATCTGCAGTCCAGAAGCAGAGTGTGACGGGGATTTGCAGGTGTGATAAGTCATTCTGATTGTCCTGTAACTCCAGAACGTACTTCATCTTTCACAAGGACATCCTGTAGGGTGATATATACTGGGGATAGGGCTGGGATGGAAACGTGTCGCTGCCACTTTGTGAGATGCCAGAGTAGCTGTTGCCAGGTTTATGCTTGTCAGATTTTGTGGGCAAGCAGTAACTACAGAAGGTAGATGGTTAAGGTATGGAAATGTTCATCTTGGGACTTGGCCTTCTTTTCATTGTTAGCTTCCTGGTGGTTATATCCAACCTCAATCCTTGTTAACTTTGGGAGACTCCTTTGTTTACTATGCCCTCAACATTGCAGAGAATTCTGCCTGCTCCTGCTCATTCAGGGCGGAGCAAAGGCAATTTGCGTGGAATGAAGACTTATAATATTATTCTGGATATAAGTTCAGATATCTTCTTTTGACAGTTTTGAGAACAGTTTAAGTTTGCAAAATTCTA
The DNA here is from genome assembly GCA_013400135.1 of Rhinoptilus africanus. Classification (NCBI taxonomy): domain Eukaryota; kingdom Metazoa; phylum Chordata; class Aves; order Charadriiformes; family Glareolidae; genus Rhinoptilus; species Rhinoptilus africanus. The sequence goes on from VXBO01000501.1 coordinate 1,507,972, forward strand.
AAAAGAATGTTAGAACAGTTGAGGTTGTGGGAGGTAACTGGGGGATGTTCCTCATGTGTAAGTGGCTCAGCAGAGGTCCCATATCCGCTCTGTCCTATACTTCTGCCGGGTGTCTCTGTCACCGTGGTTTCTCAACCCTTGCTGTGTCCTGCCTTCTCTGTTTCTGTCAAACAGCTGATACTGGATGTGAGAGGGGCTGGTGGCCTCTCCGAAGTGATGCGGAGGTGGCCGTGTGCGTTACGCATGGCACGCAGTTGACTCGGAGGAGTATATGTGGTGGTGAGGCGGGCTAGGCATGGCTGTAAGCTCTGTTATTAGTCTTTAATTTCGGAACCTGAGCCACCTTCCCCAGCACGCTGTGCTGGAGCACATCCCCCTGGCCTCAGAACAAGAGTGCGTGCCGGCAGTTAATGAGAAACGCTGGAATCTGGGTCCCAAGAGATGATTAAACCCCACGAGCCAATTAAAAGGAGTGTAATTACCCAGCAGGGACAAGTTGTTAAACAAGCTAGAGGTTATTGTCCTTCAAGTTAACGTACTGGAACAGCCAAGAAAAGCCTACCAGGGAATCGTTGGCAGGGCAGCGTGTCTTGGCCTAAGGCTTCTCTCAGGGAAGCTCAGGAGCTGGGTGGGGAGGAACGGGCTAATGTGACACTTCGCCTTTTGTCTGTGCTTTTAGGTGACGATAAGTGCTTAGAGCAGAGAGATCTGGAAAGCAACTGTCATGTCAGTAAGCTGGGCTGCAGCTAGACTGGGGTTTGGAGAGTGTAAGATGAAGCGCTTCCCTAGGCATTCATTCCCTGTGTCAGGAGAGGGGTGTAGGCAGATCACCCGATCTGGGAAACCCGTGTGTGGCTGGCACAGGTCGGGATGTGTCTGAGTAGCGCATTGTGCTCAGCTGAGCTCCAAGAGAAATCTCAGGCACAAAGCAGACACGGGGATAATTTACAGTGACTGATGAATTCTGTGCTTTTATCTCCTCGTGGGTGTCTGCAGGCTTGCAACATGACAATATCAGTGTTGGTGAAAGGGCTTGATTTAACTTTTTTTGGCTTGGCTTGAGCACAGGGAATAAGGAGTTTGGTATTAGCGGTATTGGTCTCTGCTGCCGGAGGAAGTGAGTCACATCCCACTGTTTCTGCTCTCTGTGTATCCTGTCACAGGTGTGTGTAAACCTAAATCTTTCTCATCCTACTTGTCGTGGTCTTTATTTGATATGGATCCCGGGAAGCTTGAGCATGTACCTTCAGCTCGTGGAGGAATCAGCTGAAAACGTTAATTGACTGCCAGTCCTGTGTGTCCTGACCACTAGGTGACATCGCACACTCGGCGTATTTTGTAAGCGTTTTCAGGGGGAATGTTACACACCGGGCCTGCAAAGTTGGTTTTGCTCATGCAATGCACAAGTCCATTTTTCGGCCAAGTTTGTAATTGAACTCTGTGTGATAATGAAAGAACGTGGATTTGAGCACAGAGCAAATTAATTTTCCGAAAACGAGGAGGTTTGATCTGGTAGAAATTGAAATAGTTCTGTTCCATTGTCAGTCAAACTGTTCGTTTGGTGGAAAAGCTAAGAAATGCTGCCTGAATTTGGCTATCTTCTGTTCGCAGTTGCTCGCCTATGTAACCTGTGACCACTAAAACCTTTTCGTCAAGATGGCTGTAAGCAATAGCATTTAAAATGCCCATTGGAGGGAAAGGGTAAGGCCAAGCCTTACAGCTCCTCTTATGAAGTTAGAGTCACTATAGGATTTGGAATTTTATTTTTTACTGGGCCACAGGGCACGTTTGTTTGCCTGTGAATTCCGGCTTCAGTCTATAATTTGAAAAATGAATGCAAACTTACCTTGAAAGTGAGTGTCTCCAGAGGACATAAGGGTCACTCAGCTGTGAAAAGTGACAACTCGGGGCCAAATTCAGCCTGGGGAAAGCACATGTAACTCTACTGATGTCCAGGGATAGACTGGGTCACTGTATCTTCCCCCTCTCCCCCTTCCAGTTTTTTTCCCCTCCAGCATCCTGGCTGAAAAAATATCCCCCCTGTTGGAAAATCCCCATGGATCAGCTTCTCAGTGAAGGTCAAATCCCCATCTTTTGTACTTTTCTTGGCCATTATTTCAGGTGATAGATGCGCTATTGACTGGCAGCAATGACAGAGCTTGGAATGATGGGGGAACTGAGGCATATTCAACACACTGGCACACAGCTAACTCATGCTAATGTTCAATAATCCTATCCTGCTGCTACACTCTAATGGCTGTGGGCTTGATAGAGCCCCCTCATTGAACTGGTGTATTTCTTATGGGCCTGCCCGCCCATCCTTCATGAATTTTTATTAAACAAAACTGTAAGCGGATTGATTTTGTACTCCTTTATTGCATTTTTATTTAATTCCTTTCAATGGTGGAGGCTCCATCATGTTATCTCGACGTAAATCATGCTGGGGCAGCATGCCAAAAAAATAAAAAGACTACAGGATCATACTTGCATCCAGCGTAAATTTTACTCCTATAACCTTTATTAGTGTAGATTCATTGATTTTTCTCGACTTCCCCCTTCCCCTCCCCATCCCTCCTTTTGGTTAGACTTAGGTCAGAACCTGACAGCTCTCCTTTTAAATAAAGAAGGACAGACTTGTTTTTTCCTATTTAAAAAAAAAAGTAGTAGTTTAGGCTGATTAAGTAATACTTTTTTTTTCTTTTTTCTCCTTTAATGCATAGCTGAGAAAATGCTCGTAATGCCAATAGTATCATGGGCAGTCATAACAGTTGGCAGTGGGATTGCAGTACGAGCCGTGCTCTGGAGAGCAGCAAGCAGAGGTTTGCTCTCGTGCCATCTCTCGGTGTGTTTGCTGTTGTTTGGTTGGTTTTCCTTCTCTTCTAATGGGAAATCTGCATTAGTACTGAGCTGCCTTTTCTGCCCTGAATCCCTTCATGCTGCTTGTTGCTGTGTTTGTGGGGTCTTGGTCCATGACTGAAGATGTCAACAATAGTAATTAATTATCTTTTAAGGTACCTGAACAGGGACCTCCTGTTTTCTGAACTGACCCTTGTGCCTTCCCACTTGAATCCATTCCAAAATGAGTCTGAACACTATTCATAAATGCGCCATGTGCATTATAAAATACCGTTGGTAGATAAACAAGGCACCAGCAGGTGGCATGAGAGAATATATAGCGCGGTTCCAGTTGTAATTTGGGCAGACTATAAATTGCTAACTTTAAATTTAAAAACAGACAATGTCTTCCATAATGCTTTTTTGATTCACTGGCACTCCAGTGCGCTGCGGGATGGACCTTCACCGTCCGTTGACTTCATCGTTAACTGTGGATAACAAAGCACAGGGTTTAAAGCTGGTCCCAAAGTAGCTTGTGCCGCGGTGGGACATCTCTTGCTGCCCCTCCTTTCTGGTTAGTTGTTCTCATTCACGTTCCTAGTCTATAAGCAATACCAGGCAGGATTCTTATTGCTTCGTTAAGCTGTAGGTGATTGACACGGTTGCAAGAGTAAAATGCAGTTGAACTGTTTTGGTTTTTTGTTGGGTGTCTTTTTTTTTTCCCCCCTGACTGATGCGTATCCTGACCCTGCCCATGATATGCTCTTGGTATGCTAAAAGCAAAGTCTTGTGTTCTTTCAAATTGCCCTTGCTGTCAATGGGAGTGTGGGAGTTAGTATTGTCTTGCAGAACTGGATCTTGATTTCCACAGTGGCTGCTTTGTGTGGCAAAAGGCCAGTTTCTCCGCTGAACCGTGGAGCTCTAATACGACTCCTGAATTTCTGGGTTTATGTAGAGAGCAAGATTATGCTCTGTTGTGGCACACGCTGCTCTGTGAGGCTGATGCAGCAGAGCTGCAGCAGATCCCTCGCGAGGAGTCCTGGGGAGAGGGAAGGAGGCTGATGTGAGGACTGAGATGATCCCTCCCTCCCCTGTGCCCATCCTACGGGACAGCACCAGCTCTTCCTTGCTCAGCTCTGTTCTCCCCTGTGGCTGCAGCCCTGCTGACCCTGGCAATAAGCAGCAAGGGTAAGGGATGCTCTTCAGCGCTCATATTCCTCTCTTCACCAGCTTAATATGATGGTTGGCCAAAGTGGGCTTTAGTGCCTGAGTATCAAACCTGAGTGAACTAAACCAACGAGGAATTTGTAATTGAAGATAAAACATGGCAGAGTTATGACAAAATGAGGTAACTCTGTTTTTAACTGTTTGCAGGTCACATCACTAAGATAATTTCTGTGCTTTTTATGGAACTGGTTTTTTGCCCCTTCCCCAAGAAACTGTTTTGTTTTAAAAAATCATAGTGAGTTTTGTTTTTTAAGTTACTGTAGTGATGCAGTGACAATGAAGGTAGGATAGTAAAGAAGTGCTGCTGTTGGCTTACAGCAAGGAGCGTTTTGACACGCGTTTTTGATAGATTGCTTCTGCTGATCCCCCAGAGGAAAACCAATCGAAATGGACACAGAAGGTCCTTGGCTTACCTGAGTTGACATTGCTCGGCTGTATTCAGTTAAGGTTCACTTCTGGCCCAAACTACCCTGTAGCAAAGAGAGTTTGTCCATGAGTCGCAATCAGCAGAGAAGCAATTTTATTGCTTAATTTCTTCCCCCTTAGATTAAACAAAAATAAAATAGTTGAAAACTAGTAATTTGCATGTCTTAGTTCTTCACTAGTACTGTTAGTTTGTTTTATCACTGTGCTAGTAATTGCTAGTCATGGTGGCTCCCATGGTGGGACTTGTTCGGAAAAAAAACAACTAGTCCATTGCTGCAGCAAAAGTGCAGATAGTTTACACAGGGTAAGAAGAAAGGGGTAATTCACTAAAGCAATAGATAATATTCATTAGAGAGTTGAACTGTTGTTGTGGCTTTGTACGTGGGGGGCAGGGAGAAACACGGAATGAGAATAATTCAGTGGTGTTGGCTAGACACCTGATTGTCCGAAATCACTGAACATTCACTGAACAGGCTGCTCTCTTTTAACATAGCTAAAATAGAGTCTGCAAGTGCTTATCCACTTTATTAATAATATATTAGTTTATTAATTTATTGATACATAAATTATTTTAATTATTATAAGCTTTATTAATTTACATATTAGTTCTTTATTGTTTCGCTCTCAGTGCTACCAGTTTATTTCCCCGTATGAATTGGGTATGAATATTCAGGTTACCAGGTTACCCAGAAGTGGGTAAGTTGGGCAGCTTATCCTGTATTTAAGGGGTGTCTAAACCAAAAATACTCAGAAGTGAGTAAGGGCCTTTTCAGCTGGTGCTTGTCTTGCCTGGTCTAGTCAGTTTGTCTTGTCCTATCTAGTCCTTGCAACAGATACATTCCCAATCCTTGTGCAAACAGATCGATTTGTGGCTGAATTCTACAGGGGGCTATTCAGTTTAAAATATAAAATGACCAATAGTTTGCAAATGTTTCCGGATCAATTTATTGATAGGGAGAAATGGAGGTAAAATACCTCTTTTGGAGGGGCAGGGGGAAAATAGTGAGACCTATCCTTTGGCTAGTTACTGGTCCAGGGGCAAAAATAGTCTGTCTGAGTGGGGTTAATGTACTAGTTGTTTATGGTGGCTAAGAAAAAGAGTGTTTCTTCCAGGAACCACAGTATTAATCAGAAGACAAAAATGTGATCTAGAAAGCTAATGACATTCCAGTTGATTTGATTATAACATAGTGACTGTTTAAAACTGTCACTTCTAATTTTGTTAAAAGAAATAACACGAGTTAGATCCATAACTTAGTGATCTAGGAAGAATATTTGAAACGTCAAGGAGAAAACTCTCAGGCCATTAGCGATGCTCTGCGTTTAGGGGGTGTTTGGGAAGGGGAAATGGATTGCCTCCTTCATGCTAAATTAGCATAGAGGGACTCAGAGTGTCTTGACCTTTTCTTAACCTTGTATGCTCAAGTTTTAAAATGAATTTGCTGGTTTTACCATGTGAGGGGGGGAACAATAAATTGCTGGCTGGGGGGGAGGGGAAAGAGAATATTTATAAAAGTCAAAGTGGTGACCTGAGAGAGTGTGGTGTGGCTGTTTGCTGCTGCTGGCTTTGCTCACCTTTGGTAAGTCATGCCGTATTCAAGCACTTTTTTCATTAAATACACCAAATGGAACTGGTTTGTCTCTCAGTCTTGTGAGACTTGGGAATGTTTTGTTGTCCTTTTGTGATGCTGAAGACAAGATTTTGTATGTAAACAAAAACTACAGCTATCCAAGATGTTAAGGTTTAAAATGAGCTCTTTTGGTTTGAATGTCTTTTTTAATTATTTAATGATGTTAGGTTTTTGTTTTTCTGTATGTCAAGCCAGAGGAAGTACCTACTGTTTGTCTAATCTAAAACATCTAACTGGTATTGAAGTCAGTGATTATTTTTGGACGTAGACCAATGTGGGCATACGGATGGAAGTTTACGACTTCGGAACAGTTTGTGGGCTCTAGCGTCCTTCTGTGGAGGTGGAACTGTAGCCTGGGCAGCCGGCTCAAAGGAGGCAGGAGGGTGGAGGTAGAGCCGTTAGTTTTGTAGAGCAGCATTTTGCGATATGCAAGGTCACATGTACCTCCCAATATCTGTGAGCGTGTTTGCTACGTGCAAGATTGAGACCTCCCAGACCCCAGTCTCTCACTTTAATATGGAAATCTCAGTGGATTGAGTTGATTTTTGAAGCTCTTTGCCTGTATTTTGTCTCTCTCTCTCCGTCCTGGAGTCTTTCTTGCCATGTAATCCCACAGTCTGGCAAGCTCCATAATAAGTGCAGATAGATGAGTGCGTGTACATCTCCATTAACATGACTGTGCAGGCTAATGATGGGGACCTCCCGCTGCTCTCCGCTTGTTTTCTGTTGATTGTTATGTAATGTTCGGCAGCGGGAGGTAAATTCCTCTCCAATTTTGAGACCCGTTGCAGCATGCAAACCCCACTGTGAGAAGTCACGGTGATTGAGCTTTCGAATCAAGTCCCATGCTGATAACTATAAATCAGGCCTATTATACACTCCGACCGACAGCCGGAAACCTTCCGTACTGCATGTGGCACAGCAGAGTCTTGGAGCTGCACCGGAGTTTGTTTTGTAACTGTGAACACTTGTGTCTTTGAAAGGCTGTGATTTAAATTTGGTGGGATGTTTGTGTTCATTTGGATAAAGGCCCGAGGTGGCTCTGGATGCCGAAGGTCAAGCCGATGCCCAGGATGTGCCTTTGAAGACTAGCTCCTGCTCCACACGCTGGAGCCACAGGGGTTGAAGTGAAGGAGCTGTGTTGGTGGTGGAGTTTGTTCCAGCTGCTCCTCAGTCATCCCTGCCGGGCAGGGCTCTGATCTGTGCCTTAGGAAGATGCTCTGAATGAGCTGTGATGTGTGGTTTTGTGGGGCTCAAGTGGTACATATGGGATAATGGGGTAACTTGGACCAAGGTCGTAGGTCTGCAAAAGCAGGAGAGCATGCCAGGAACCTTCCCAAGCCCTTTCAGCACAGTCCCTAGAAACCCTTTGGAAGTACAGCAAGTCTAGAAATTTAGTATTACTTCCTTCAGTGCAATGAGTTGGGTTAGGGCTGAGTGGGGTAGGGAGCAATAAGACAGTTTGAAACAGCTAGATTGGGTCATTGCAGGAATTATCAGGTGAAATTCTATGGTCTTTGGTTATGGAGGGAGAGAACTTGGTTGTGTCCAGGGCTGATTTCAAATCTTCCATCTTCTTAGGCTTGTTTTCACTTGTTCTTTGTCTCGGTCTTTTTGTGAGTGTTTACTGAATACGAACGCACAAACCATTTCAGCTCTGTGTGGAAGAGAATTCTCTTCTGTGAGTTTCAAAACTTCTCTTGGTGTCAAGCTGCCTTCCGTAAGCACATGGGAAGCAGGAAGACTTCTATTGACTGTGCACTGCTGGCTTGAACTCAAGGAAAAAAATCTGGACAGAATATAAGCATTTTATTTCTACTGCTGCAGTTACTACTGAGATTTCGTAGTAGATAGGATAACTCTTTGACTGTTGTTATGAATGCAAGGCAACTCAACTTCTTGTTACCTTCTCTCTGTGGCCGGGCTAAGCAGATGGTTGAATTTAACAAAATTCAGCTGCTTGACTTGCTCTCTCGGTTCCTACAGTAATCTCGTGCACGTAGGTACAGAGCTTCCAGGTTCAATTCTTAATGCTGCAGCTTGATGCTGCAACTATTTTTGGCTTTGTGGAGTTTGGAGAGGAATTTTGTCTGAGGAAGGACGGAACATGCACTTAAAAAGAAAAGCGGGCAGGATATTTGCCCTTTGGGAAATAGCATTTCCTAGTGTGCCATTGGCTTGGAGTTCTTGCACTTTTCACACTTCACTGTTGTACCACTTAACCTTGCAAGGTTATTGTAAAACTTAATTAATTTATAGAGTACCTTGAAAATGTATGGCCAGATCCTCAGCTGGTGTAATCTGGCATGGCTCCATTGAACTGCGTGGACCCGCGCTGATGTATATAACTTGGGAATTTGGCTTGCGAATGCTCTTGCTAAGTAGTATTACGTGCACAGGACAAGCCCTAGATGAAGGTTATATTCAACTCTCTTACAAAAGGAGCTGGCCACAAAGTAGATCCGAAGAGTTGAGTGACAGAGTCCCAGTATAAAATTTTTGGTTTATTCCTGTTTAATAGTCAAAGACTAGCAAGCATCCAGGTAGAGATATATGGTCTAGACAGCATCTGATGGGCTAGTGATGAATGGGGGCTTGAGAGAGGCTTCAGATTAGCCTCACATGCATAAATATCACATGTGGGTGACAAGGACACTGGAGGTCACTGAATTGTATTTGTACTCACTCGTGGCCTTTATAAACTCGGTACTACTTGAGCATGTTCCCTCCAGGATAAGAGGAAGCATGGTCAGATGCCCTTATAGTTGGAAATCTTTCCCTCATTACATTAGTTTTGCAAACCTGTTGTAATCCATGTTAGTTCTGTGGAGTGCACGCTATATGAATAGGTATTTAAAATATTTCTGTGTTCTCATTATTCCCTTTGCCTTTCTCTTTTCATATTCCTTCCAACTCTTTCCCTACCTCACGCTATTGTCAGTAAATTCTCACTTTCAAAGTTACAGGGGAAAAAAGCTCGAGGATCATTCTGACTTCCTCTTTACAAATGCTAATAAACTCACTTTAGAGTGCGTTTTCTAGTCTAATTGTAGGTTACACACCTAAGCCTTACTTATGAAGACTTGTAAAATGAATATTGTAGGCTTGAGTGTATTCCAACTTCCAGTAGTATCAGCTATTGAAAACAACAGGCAAACAACGACAAAAAAACTCCAGCTGTTAGAAAGCCCAAACCTGCAAAATTAAGGCTGTCTCATTCAAATAAGGCAGGCAATCTGTCGTAAGCGTATTTCTTTAGCTTCTAACATTCCAAAGTTAACTGTAAAGACTGGGAAGATGTTAATAATTATTAATGGTAATTAACTTGGCATCTTTGGAGTGCTGGGAGAGAAGCTAAGGGATTAGCAGATAGGCCCAGGGTATACTTACTCTTAGCCTTGTCCTTAGATTTGGAAGTGTGGATAATTAAAACCTTTCCCCTCTGACTGATCTTGAGCTTGGTTTCTTTGGCTGTCATATTGTAAGCTGTTGTCAATTAGCATTGTTTTTTTCCATGCTGTTTATTTCAGAAGCATAAGAATAACAATAAAAGCAAGTGCTGGCCTGTGAAGCATTTGAAAGTGTTGGAAAAAGCCCCAGCTGTCATATTCTGTTCTTCTTTGATGTTAAAAGACAGAGAGAGCGTGCACATTTACTGTTGTCCCAGATAGAGAGCATTCTGAGTTTGCGTTGCTTCTTCCCTAGCCCCCAGAAATTGGGCATCATGTGTTTTATTTCAGGGAGTTGGGAGAATTGGCACCGAAAGTCTGCTTGATGGAGCCCATAAGCCTCCGTGTGAACTATGAAAGAGTCCCAAAGCTTCTGGAAAATTAACCAACCCTGTCCTCAGCACCTGAGGCAATGCCAAGCCTTGGGGAACAGCTACAGTAGGAAACCTCAGTTGAGTTGAGGACTGGCTGTGATGGAAAGGAGACCTTCCGTTCCCTCTGTGGGAACGTGGCCTGGGAGGAGGCCAGGAGAGGAGTAAGCTGCTGCTTGTTCACCTCGGAGCAGGAAGAAGGGGCTGGCAAAACGCAGCTGCCAAATTTGGCTGACCTCAACCAACCTAGGCTTGCCTGAGGCCATCGGCCCCTGAAATACTTGCTTTCTCAGCACTCGCATGGAGCTGCAGAAGGGCAAAGGATTAGGTAAGGAAACATTGAAAATGGTGACCAGTTTGTGTTTCTACCCAGTGGTTATTTTGAACTTCACATAATTGGAAAGCGGTGGCAGTATTGCTCAAGCTCTGCTCGAGTAAGTTAAGGGGAACTGGAGGCTGAAAGGAGCCGATTCATCCCCAGGAGAGCGAGGAGGCTCTGATACCCCACCTGCATGGCAGCGAGGGGGAGACGCTGTGATCCGCCGTCCCCACTCTGGTGGGCTGTCACGCCGTGTGAGCAGAGCTCGGTGCTAGCATACCCTATCGGAGTGCTTGTGCTGGGGTGGCCTTGTCTCTTCTCCCCTCTGTCTCAGGTCTGGGCTGTACAAAACTTCCCCAGTGGAGCCGCTCTGTTCCGGCCCCTCAGGCTTGAGCAAGTCTGTCTGAATCGAATTGATTACCATAGTACAAATTGTATTGGCATGAGTCCTAGTTAGTGTTGGGTGCAATACGCGTGCTGAAAAAGCTTGTACAGTACGTGTTGAATTGCTCTAATAAACCTATTCCAAATTTCTATGGAAATAGGAATAAACTGTTGTTCTGTAAGGAGCAAAATATATTAATATTTTACTGCAATGACATCTTGTAAATATTATAAGCATTTCTCATGTTTTTTGAGTATGTTTTCCAGCAGTAGGAAGAACAATATTTGAATGGTTGAAAACATCACCATGTATTAATATCTAGGCTTTTCTGATTTCTGAGTGTGGGGGGAAGAGCTGTTTTTCCTTGCATCATTTTTTGCTTCGATATCCATTTTGCAGTATTGTCTGCAGTGCAAACAGTGGTCCCCAAAGAAGCAATGTTTGTTAACTGCCCAGGGTTACAATATCAACAGGAAGCTGTCATACAATAACATTTTATTGATCTGTTTATCATCAGTAATGAAATAAACAAACATATTACTTGTTAAATACTGATTAGTGTGAGAAGAGACTAGACACAACTTTTCAAGGAAAGAGTAGTGTTTGCAATAGTACCTTAGTACCTGGAAATCTCCTTTTGTTTTTTTCCTCTCCCCTCTCTTCTCCTGGATCAGACAGCTGAAGACCTTTTATACTAAAACATATGAAATCTGAACTGGAGCTCCTTTGAATATTCATAGTTTAAATTCTAGCCATACCAATATGTTTTTTTAATCTAGACTTGGAGACTAGATTAATATTGTACAGACTGATTTATGTTGTTAAGGAAGTTATGCTTAAGCCTGACAATTCAGCTTTGGGTGACAGAGCCACCCAAAAAGGGAGGAAGAGCAAACGGACTGTCTTTGAGAACAATGTCGGAGATGGCGCTTTGAGGTGGGCAGCGGCTGCTTTCAGTAGGATCCCAGATAATACTTGCTGCTTTCCATCTGAGTCATTTCCCAGTGAGGGACTGGTGACCAGTTTTGTGGGTTTTATGTGACTGTATTGTCCACTTCTGAGGTATTAAAACTTGAGGTGTCCAGGCAAGATTTTTGACAGCCCTGACTTTTATCTGCCCAGAAATTATTTTATACAGACTGCATTGCAGAAAGCAACAAAATCACTTTTTCTGAAAATGAGATCCCTTTAAAGGTTTTCCTAATTCTGCCTCGTAGGCAGCGGCAGTCAAAGAGACAAATCTTTCATCAAATATATTAATCAAACATCATCTGATGTTCAGTGATTACTGCAAATTGGAGGAGCCTTAATCGGGAACATTCCTTAGTTCGGAAAGGTACCTTGATGTTTCACAGATAAACGCCTTAGAACTTGATATTTTACCTTAATTCAGTGGGTGTTACTACAGTCAAAATGCTGGATTTCTGTTGTCTGTGCAGTCACGTGTCTCCTTACCACCATTAGCGAGAGTTGTGAATATACGAAGAGTGTCTGCGTTTCAAACACACGTGTGAGTAAACAGCACTTGAAGCAGCATTGGGCCGTTTTGAAAGCTGGAATAGTTTTTCACAACAATATGTTATAAGGACTTAAAAGGTAAAAAAAAAAAGTAAAACTACTAGCAATACACGCATGCAGATTATTCAGTATTTGTCAAAAATATATATCTGTATATAGGTATCTCTGTGTAAGATCAAAGTAATGGGGTGTTATGGCTTTATTGTGACTCTGCAGACAAGGCAAGGGAATTATTGAGATGATAATACAGCAAAACGGCAAGCTTTTAAAATCAGAGGCTCTTTGATTGAACAGAATATGGAGATATAGGGCTTGATTCCTATCTTAACTGTAACTGTTGAGAATAACAACTCCTGTGGTTTTCAGTGGTTTAAAGATACAGAGGATGCTGTAAAGTTGAAGACAAAATACAAGCTTGTTGCACACTTTGATAGAGCTCCGTTTGAGTTCTGTTGAATTTCTGTCAAATCAGAATAAATTGCTAAATGATATTTATTCTGATGATCTCTCAGTTTGAAAGAAAAGCACAATGATTTTCTTTTTATTTGTTGTTTTGAGTGAAACGTTCTTGAGTTTTCATTTGAAACTACAATCTGGTTTTACCTTCACAATCACAATCAGTTAGGGTTTGGTTTTGGTTTTTTTTTAAATACAGAGAGAACTTACACTAATTTTATTTATTTATTTCAGCTGTGCTCTAACTGGAGCAGAGCCAAAATTAGGCATTTCAAAATTGAGCTTCCTTTTGTTTTGCACAATTCTCGTTGAAATGGTCAGTTCCAAGATAGTTTAAATATTGGTGTAATGCATTTTATACACCATCTCACATACAGAATAATGCTATTATGTTATGGGCTCAAGGCTATTGAGGCAGCTGAACTTGAGGTATAGCAGTTTCCTTCGGCAGCTGAAATGAACTTGGCATCACACCAGTTCCTGCGGAAATTATAAGAACGTGCCGGCCCATTCTGCTTCAGACCTGTGGATCAGAACAGAAGGTCATCACTCATTTACATTGTGGGTGAAAAGGCATTTCAGGAAGCATGAAAGCTCTCAAAAGTAGCCATCTCCACCCTTCTAGCTGAAAAAAACCCACCTTTTTTTAAAAGTCTCCATGCTGAATGTTCTCTAGCTGTATTCCAAATGCAGGAAAGCAGTCCTGTTTCTAGAGGAAACCCCTAAATAATAAAGATTTGGTCAGCAAAGTGATACAGGCCAGAGAAGAGCTAAAGGTGAATCAAAAGTGGAGAATATAATGATTTATACGTGAAAAAAAGTATGTTTTTATAGGCATAAAATAGATTCTATTTGGTTCATTAAATTATAAATAACACAGACTGTAGCTTCACTGCTAATTGCTAGGTTTAGTCTTAGTAGCTGTATGCAGAATGATGTTTGCTAAAAACTTTTTGAATTCAGAAGTTTCTCTCAGCAGTAACTCTTAACTCAAATACCGTGTGTGTGCATCACAGGATCAGTTCCCGATTATCTGCAACTCACCTCTCAGCCTGGATAAATAAGGAAATTCCACTTACGGTAGCGAAAATAAATAGCAGGAAGACACAAGCTACATTGCCACAGAAGGACAATTTAAGTTAATATTGTATGTGTCTTCACTGTCGGTCGCTATCTGAGGTGGAGAATCCAGTATTGTCTCAAAACCTATTCAGGTACGTGAGCGAGGGTGCATCCAAGCAAAATCCCAGCTTCAGAGCAGGACTGCTTTGCATCTCATCAGCTTGGAGCCCCGACAGCGTACAGCTTGCAGCTGGCTGTATCTCACCATTATGTGTATTTGAGACTGAGCCTAAGTTTGGCATTGGCTTGTAACTGGACCTGTGTCTAAATCTGTGGCCCACGCACATGTACTGAATAGCTGTAGAAATGTGCCTGCTCGATTCAAAGCTGGATTTATCTTTATTATTTTGGCAACTTTAGTTTTCTCTTGCTCTAAAAAGTGATTATTTTTTTTTCCCCAAGTGAAACAGGCAGATATAACGTTCTGTCTCATTTATCTGAATTCAAACTATGCATTATAGAAGTAAAAATATGTTCAATATCCCAGTTACTCCAAACAGGAATAAAAATTCTGTAACACTTCTCTTAGTGCTAATATATAACACTGTGCTTACATGAGTTGTCTTAATATCTGAAGAGATAAGAGTTGACAGTAGTATTAAATTCTAGAGAAGCAAAGCGTAGCAGGTTCTGTTCTTCAGAAGTACTGAAGTGATATGGGAGCTCTGACGTTTTTAGAAGTCCACGTGGAGCTGAGCCTCCCAAGCCTGGAGCACTGAACTGGCCTCCTGACTCACAGCTGCCTTTTGACGCCGGCTGGAGGAATCATTCAACTGCTAAAAGCAGTTAAAAAAAAACCCTGAAACACACACACCCCCCGCCCAGCCCCAAAAAATCCCAACAACCCCCCAGCCTCCAAAGTTATGAGGTAGGTTGGATGCGTGTTTTGCTGCCTACTGAGCTATTCTGCTTGGTGTGATGAGACCCAGCCCAAATCTGCAGGGGTGGGATTCATCTAAACATAGAGACTGTGCCTTGGAGCTCTTGTCTGACCCCCATGAACAGCCAGCATGAAGCACTGTGACACAGGTGAACAGGATTATTTATTATTACCCATCCTCAACAGAAGGAAATAACTGTGTTCTGGAAACACCATTTTCTGCTACTGATCATGAAGGGTATCTTGATGATGCGCCTTTGTGTAGATGTCGTGTTTTATTTCTCTGAATTAGAGGAGATGAGCAACTTGCTAAGGATTTCAATAGCAAATGGGAACGGAACGTATCAGAGACTTGAGATCCTTATGGCTTGGACACCAGGTTGTACGTGCATGTCCTGGCTTCTTAGGTGCATTTTATGTGTATACTCTTCATAATGCGTAATATGGAATAAAACCTCGTGGGATGTGCTACCACGGGCTGCTTTAGGGAGTGTCCAAATGCCTCTGACCTGTGACTTGTACCGAAGAGTGGCCCTGTCGACATTTAAGCTGTACGTGCATAAGTCGTGGTTTAGAACTTGCTCCCAATACAGAGGAAGGGATCAGCATTTCAGGTGCTGAAGTTCCCTTTGAAATCCGTGCCAGAAGGATGTGGGCAACTAAGGGCAAAAGCAACCAAGCTGAGACAGATCACAAACCTCTGCACTATCTTTGAATTACCTTTGTTTTATTCCGCTCCCCTAGGCAGTGTAACCAAAGCCTTTTAAAACATCATCAGACAATTCTTTAAATAGTCTGATTTTGCCACCCCCCAACAAAAGGGAAAAAAGATAACTTTGAAATGCAGAATTTCTAAGATGCCTGTCTGCCTCTCTTATTTCAAAGGAAAGAAAAGGGGGGAGCAGTCCGGCGTCTTCTCAATTGCCCTTTATTCTCCAATCATGGCCATTTTTATAGGACTCAGAAAAATACAGTCCACCCAGTTTAGCAGGTAGAGACACTACTAAAAGGATTAACAGTTTAACTACAAGGGAACTTCTCTTCCTCCCTCTGCATACTAACCAGAGATGGTGCTCAGTTACTTGCTATGAGGGAAAAACTGCCTGAAAGGAAATAGTTCTCTCTCTC
Organism: Rhinoptilus africanus; assembly: GCA_013400135.1. Lineage (NCBI taxonomy): Eukaryota > Metazoa > Chordata > Aves > Charadriiformes > Glareolidae > Rhinoptilus > Rhinoptilus africanus. Next base: position 1,523,719 of record VXBO01000501.1, read on the forward strand.
AAATTATCAAGCAAATATTTTTTTGTTAAGGCCGAACTTCATTCTCAAAAATGTTCATTGGTCTCTCATTTCGCTGAAGCCTGGTATGAGGGCTCTTGTGAGCACAGGATCAGGTTGTTCTGAGTTGTAATGAAGCTGAAAGGAAGATGGACACCTTCTCTCGTGTGTCGCTGGGAACGTGGTCGTGGATGTAGGCATGGTCCTGGGAGCATTGCCTTCACTAGAGGAAGCTTCATTTATTGCCATCGCTGGAGCTAGAACCAAGCCTTTCTAAGGTGACGTAATTTTTTTCCTTTAATACGTGATACTTCAGTTGAGGAGTTGTAATGTTAAGTGTGTGCTTTGCTGAATTGGGACCTTGATTCTGGAGAGGGAAGTATTCTGATCTTTTGGTACGTGAAGAGCATTTCCCATCAGATCATAAATTATTTACATTCAGGTCTAGTGAAATCCCTCCTGATTTAGAGTGATGTATGGGAAAGTCAGACCTACAAACTTAGTTTGAATTATTCTTCTGGTAGATCTGGAAATATTTAAACTCATTCACTTTTTTCTAGTACTGTAAATTTAAAGAATTTAATTTTTTAAAAATTTGTTTCTTCTGCTCTGTCATATAATTTGACTGTCATGGAATGGACCCATAAGCAGCCATTGTAATGTTTGTAATGTATGTAGCATTTGCATGGCATTTGTGATCCTCTGAGACAGACCAGTTTGGTACGGATCCTACGTTGGCATCAAGTCACGAAGAGACTGCAGGAGGAGAGAGCCAAGCGATGGCTTTGACCACGGCAGAAGCACGACCTGGATGCATGTCTGGGAGGACAGGTCCATTTTTCACTCATTCCAGTTGTATTGTTTGGCTCCATCCTGTTAGATGTTGTGGCTGTTATGTCTTTGTCTTGCCTTTGCCACTGTTTGCTGCGCAACGGGGAAGAAGAAGTTTCGTAAGGACAAGAGGCAACAGGCACAAACTCAAAAGTAGGAAGTTCTCTCTCAACATGAGGAGGAGCTTCTTTCCCTTGAGGGTGGCAGAGCCCTGGCCCAGGCTGCCCAGGGAGGTGGGGGAGTCTCCGTCTCTGGAGACATCCCAAACCCTCCTGGAGGCGTTCCTGTGCCCCCTGCTCTGGGTGACCCTGCTCTGGCAGGGGGTGGGACTGGGGGATCTCCAGAGGGCCCTGCCAACGCCTACCCTTCTGTGATTCTGTCTCTGAGCCTCAGTTTATCTCAAAAGCAAATGAGTAAGTGTATCCTTGCCCTGACCATTACAGAGCTATGAAATTGTTAAATGAAAAACGTTGCACCACAATGCATGGCGTATTGCAGACTTGCAAGAGCCACGAGTGTACAGAGTGCTAACAGGAGGTGCGTAGGGCTCTGTCAAACTTTGGTGTTTTGTTGTGAGTTCAGTTGAGTCCCCAGCAGCTGGATGTCGTGCAGCAGTGCTCTCTCCCCCACTCTCTTGGACTCTGTGTGCCAGCAGCAGTGATTTGGTGGATCTGTTCTCTGCCATCCAGCTGTGCCGGGGGTCCCCGGGCCGGGAGCAGCTTGGTGCTGTGCGTGGTGGGGACCCATGCCCTGTCACTCGTTCCCCTGTGACAGCACGTAGCTGTGCCTGCTCTCCTCTTGTATGAACCACGTAGTGGACGTACGGGATGGGAGGTGTCAGGCTGGATAAACCTGCAAAAAAGTGGAAATGAAAGGTATTGTGGCTTGCTCTAACATGTATGGATGGATCAGTCTTGGTGTGTCCCGTGGGTCTGGAGGGCGTGTAGTGCTCTGTAGCTTCTAGATCATTAGTGGTGTAAGGGCTGGGCCAAGAGTTAAAACATTTGTAAAGCATCCCCATGTGGCAATACCAACATAAGGAGATGGACAACACAGTAACTCTTTATCTTGAAGGCTGAAAGGGAAGCATTAAATAGGCAGAAATGGTAATTCATATATAGATGCCAAATCTAATTAACAGGAGTGTTGGTACCAATAATAGAACAAGGTGATGAAACGGGCATTTTTCACTTAAGGTTTTTTTATCAATGACTATTCTAATGGAAGCTAACAAACGAAAGTTAAAAAGAAAAGTTTTTAAAAATTGGTTTCGTACATCTCTCCAGTTAAAAAGCACATAGATGAGTTAACCCTGACTGGATTTTAAACTCTGGCAAATGACCTTCTGTGTGATTTGGCTGTTTTGGGAAAGTCATTTAGGCTTCTGTATCACTCAAACAGTTTTGAAATTTGTTCCTTCTCTGTAGAGCTGAGACATGGTCTGCACATTCCTTCTTTTTCTTTTTTTTCTTCTGGGGGACTTTTAAAGTTTTTAAATCTTAAAACATTTACTGTAGCATCATGGAGAAATAGAAAAGGCTGCAGGAGCTTTGGAAGAGCCAGATAATTTGCAGCGCCTTGTTTCTAGGCAGTGTTTTGCTATGATCTATCGTCAGGTTTTGTCTTGCTGATCAATAAGCAGTATTCCCCTTCCACCTAAGGGGAAAAGAGTTGCGTTACATGGTGCCTGGCAAAATGTTCTCTGTTTTGGCCCTTCTCACTCATGTGGTAGCAGGAAGGCAGGTGCGCTGAACTTCTTCAGTGAAGAAGCAGAGGATGCTGCAGCATCAAATTTCCCCTTGACCCACCTTTCAGATGCCCAAGTTCGGACCTCTGCTACTTCACATCCCCCAAATGGCACAGATGGCAGGATAGAGCCAATCGGAAGCACTTGATAACAAAATGGCAATTCATTTTGCAATTCCTTCAGCATTCATCCTAACAATACTGGTCCTGATGGGCTCCTTGGGTATGAATGTAGCTTTCAATATGCAATTCCACAGGAATTACACCACTGCTCAGCTCTCATTAAGTCTGCTTTATTGTAAAGTGTTGCCGAGAAATCCTCCTATTACTGACACAGGACAACTGCTTTGCTTCAAAGAACTGCCTGATTTCCAAAAGCTCCTCTGTGTGTGTATCTGCAGGGTTTTATTTTTTTTAATACTCTCTTTACAGGGCATTATCTCACTTTGTTTATATTTTGGATGTTAATGTGATGTGTTTAAGTATGTAAATTGCCATAATGTGAGGAAATGAGATGTTAAAAATAGCTATGGCGTGCTGAAGAGAGCGGGTTGGGGTAAGGTGGCCAGCGTGGGAGGAGGTGCTTTTGGATCCAGAATTTCTCTCTCCATCTTTTTAGGGAAGGTAAATCCCTCCCTGAAGTCAAACCCCAAAAAAGAAGTTGGATTACAAGGTACTGCCTTCTGCGGGTAAAACAGGTTTTACCTGCTTAATGCAGGTATAAACCTCACGTTTTTAAAACCATGCAGTGCCTGCTGGTCTGCAACCTGGGAATTCGAGGCTAACTCCTCACCACCCCCACCCGCCCCAGCAGTACTGGAATCTGCTTTTTGGAGAAGCAGCTGGTATCCATTTAATCTAGCCACACGATTGAAGTGCGAATTTAGCAATCCCCATCAGAGCTACAAAGGGAGGCACTGATTTACCTGCCAGATACCTACGTTTTGTCCACTGGTGACGGTGTCAGGTCTTAAAAGCCCTGGAACTGCTTCTGGAGCTGTGGCGGATCTGCGCCCAACGTAACTTCGAGGGGATAAAGTACAAGGTCAGCTCCAAAACATATTAACCCTCAGTTTTAGGGTCTCTTTACACTCTTTCCATCCCCTCTTTACAAAAGCTCTGAGCAAAAAGGGTTGCATTGGAGCGAGGAGGTGGTTTAAGTAACAGGTGCTTGTGTAAGAAATTTTGCTGAGAACTTGGAGGTTTTCAGTTGGGAATTACAACTGTCAGCTTCTACTCAAAGGCCTAAAGTGCATTCGTCTATTTTTGGGTGGATGGGGTCAGTCATTCCTCAAACAGCTTGATGCCAAAATAGTGGAAAAAATCAACAAAAATCTGTTCCCTGGCTCACATTTTTAGGCAACCTGTCCTTCCTGCTACCTATGGTAGGGAGTTGAAACAAGAATGGCTTTAAGTTTCCTTCCAACCCAAACTGTTTTATGATTCTATGACTTGTCGTGCCCATTCAGCCCTCTTTTCCATTACCTAAAATCCCAAGTCCGTTAACTTGAGTCTGTCTCGTTAATCACTTTCCTTGCCTGTGAAGGTCTGGGGAGATTTACGGTCTTTCCGTCACGTGCTGAAGCTCATCTTCACTCAGATGTTCTCCAACACCAGTGCAGTAGGTGACCACCACCTGCACCTCCCTGGCTCCTTCCCTGCTTTTCTGGGTTATGTTATCGTGCGGCAGCATAACGAGGGACACAGCGTGCTCAGCCGGGGGGTTGGTCATTGCTGCCAGACTCCCGTACAGAGACAGCCCCTTCCAGGCCCTGCCTACCATCGCCTTCACCAGCGGGCCCAGAGAAACGCTGATGGTGGCTGTGGGGCAGGATGTCCCTTAATGCTTCTCAGCCGTGGGGCCATTGGTTGCTCTCTGCTGTAACATCCCGTGATTTCCCATGATGGGGAGCGAAGCGGTTCCCATAAGAAAGAGCCTCACAGTTACAGCGCTTGCTGGGTGACGTTACGGTGATTGATAGGTATTCAAGCGGTGAGGCTGCGTTTGGACCGTGCGCTTATTTGTGTAGCGCTGGGAAGCATCTGTATCTGGCCTCCAGCCCCGGAGGATCTGTGTGAAAGCCCTGATAATCAAAACATGCTGCCTACTGGCAGCACAGCATTAAAATCAGTTCTAATGAAGGGTTCTCTGTCGTCTCTTGGGATTTGCCTGTCACACCGAACCCTGCTCCGTCCAGCTGGGAGGAAGACTGGGGATGAATGTGGCAGAGACAATGAGGCCCCCATGGCCTGCTGCTGGGTTGCTGATTACCATATTAATGTGCAGCGTCCCAACTGAATGCTGGGCAAAGGACAGTACATCTTTAATTGGAAATATAAAGGACTGCTCATGGCCCGGCTTGAACTGGGAGGATTTATGTCTCTCCCTCTAGATGGGATTGAAGGGAATGGTATGATTCACTGAGCGGCGTGCACGTCGCCTGATTTACTGCCCATCATTTACATTCCACTAAAGTCAATCAGTGCAGAAGGTCATTCCCAACCTGAATTTTTTCACGTTAAATCTTTTCTATCCCAGACTTACAGTCAGGCCAGGCGAGACGCTTGGCAACCCAAGCTGGTTTTGAGGTTGTTAATTTTGATTCTCCGGTTAGGAGAAAGGAGACTGTAAAAACCAAAGAAAACCAGAAAATCCTTGTGCGTCTGTTGAGGGAGTCTATGCACATGATAAACTCGGCAGACACATCAAATGGCTGGTTCCCTTCTATTAAATGTGTACTTGCATGTTTGTCGTGAGGCTGATGAATTCCTTATGCTCTGGGTCAGCAAGGCTAGTTCTGCCAGCCCTGTCTGAACCATCTGTTTGGTCATTTCCCTAAAATTTTGGTCTGTCCCTATTCAGATGAGCTGTGTGAAGACTTGAAAGATGACATGGTTTAGATACCTTTTTTCTTTTTTCTTCACCTAAATGGTACTTTGAACACAAGTAACCTCATCATACTAATTAACACATTGAAACTAATCTGATACTTTCTTAATGAATCATCTTCCAATAAGTTTTGAATCTACTTGCAGTGTACTGGCAGTTTGTAATAGAAAATTGGGACTAGGCTTCTATAGTAGATCTGTGGTTTGATTCCCAAATTACACGTGCAGCTTAACCTGCACACTTGGAATATAGCTTTTAAATAGTTTGACACTAAATATGAAGCCTGTTGATTTGCTTGTGCAATCTTGTGATGTTACATATGACTGTATGTGTTTTGACAAGCTTACAAATTATTGTACGGTGATGATAATAGAGGGTGGTTTTGCAAGATTTTGAGTAAACAGGAGCTGAATTGTGATCTATTGGCTTCATTTTTCTCGTAATCTGGCTCTGAACAAATAACACTAAGTAAATATGAACATCAGTCTGAATTAGAAAGTGAAATTTCAATTACATTTGAACAATATATACTTAATGGTACTCTTGTGGTGTCAGTAATAACTCCAGAGACAACTGTTTATTATAGCAGAAGGGCAAGTAATTTGAAATTTATGCTTTATAAGGTACTTTTGATATGTAAAGAGAGAAGCGTTAGAAAAAAATCTAGCTCAACTGCTTCACCTGTTCTTTCCTCTATTCTTTTCTCTCTCCAAATTTTGAAATTTTGAGAAATTGTTAGAAAAATCTTTTGCTGGTGATTTCTCATTAAAGGAAACAATCAGACTGGGCATTCCTTAGCAGTTACTCTACACCACGCTGGCCAGTTTGTGCTGTGTTCTGCAAAATGCAACTGGTGAGCTCAGGTAACTAATACACAAAATGCAAGATCAATACCCGTGTGTGAAAAGAAGACCTAAGGAACAGTTAAACACAAGGTACACCACATCTGTGCAGATCTGTTCGCTCGCGTGTGTGGTTTTTTTTCTAGTGAATGCTTAAACAAATGGTTTGACTTCTATGGGATTACAAGAAGTATGTAACTTTTAAGAGGATAATTGACTTTCTTCCTTGGGCTGTACTGGTGAATGGCTTGTTGGCCTAATTAGGTAGCCTTCCTGATTAACTCACAAGAGCAGCTTATTGGTGACCTAAGCCACTTAAAAACTTCAGGAGATTATTGCAGCATAACTGTTTTAGGGTCATCTTAAAGCACTTAAAGTATTGACTGACATCTCTAAGCTGTTTAGAGCTACAGGGCTCCCCTGCTAGTTGTAACTGTAACTGGAGCAATAAAGAGTCGTTCAGGGTGCTACTGCCGATGACAGCAGGGTGCTTTTAGCAGTGGAGTATCTGCATTGCAACACTAATGAGAAGAGTCTCAGGGATGATCCTTCATATCTCTTGTTCAAGAACTATTTTGAGTCAAAGTGGTATTTGTCCAAATTCCACCTGATGTTCATGACGTGACATTGCTGCTGCTCCACAGAAGTACCTCTGGTTCTTTCTTTTCCATCCTTTCTGCCTGACTGTAGCACACATGTGCCACAGCCCCTGGAAGATGCTTTGTGTTATGCTGAAAGCGATTTCTCTGCTTGGGAGTGTGCTGAAAACAGTTGTATAGCAGAAGCTCATCTTTGACATCTTGACCCTTTCTCTATCAACGTGCTTCTCTTTGTATAGCAATGTGACTAAGACAGTGTGTTAAGCTGCAGGTCAGATAATGGTTTTAATGCAAATTTCACTGCTGCATAGTGATTCAGCAGCATTTGCAAATTGCTCACAAAAGGCAGCAACAACTCAATAATCTATTAAACTGGGCACACGGTTGACACCAGCTCCAAAACCATGTAGGTACAACACCGAAGAGACCTTGGGTTCAGTTCCATTCTAACTCCAGGAGTGGCATTTGTCCATTTCAAATGGTGAAGCTCACCCAGCTTTTGGTTGCAAGAAACTCGAACGAAACAAAGCACAAGTCCTGCAGCAAGCAGTCAATTTTAAATAGTTGCACAAACTATCAAAGTCAGTATTTACGCTGCTCTAAACCAGCACATGTTCTCACTGCGAGGTCCACAGCTTCTCTCTGAGTTCCGCTTTGAGTCAGAGGAAGAGCAAGCTGTAGAGGGAACAGGGCATGGGGAGCTGCTGACTTCATGACAGATGTTACCTTCCTGCTTCTGTTAGACTGGCCATAATATCCTGACTTCAGAGACTTTTCTGGAAACGTGTGGTGGGTTTGTGACGCCAGCTTAAATTAGGTGAAGCTTATGTAAAATGGATTGTGTGGTTCCTTAAAGTCTCTATTAAATAGCTTAAATTCTAAGCATCTCTTAGCAGCAAAAAAGTGATGCTTCTCCACAGCCTCTGACGGTCTTTTTTGGTAGGTGGTTGTGTGCAGGTTTTGTTTGTTTTCCTTAGAGGGTTTCACGGTGACAGGATAAGGGTCTCCTGGAGGAGCTTATGTTGGCCACCGGGACTGCAGACCACATCTGCCACAAGGTCCTTGAGAGTTCCCCTCCAGGCCTTGTTCTCAGCTGCCTCTTCCACCTTTATGTGGGATTCAGTGTATTCTCAAGGTCTTAACAGATCACTAATAATGAAACCTCTCTGACCCACCTTTGTGTGTATTTCATATATAAAATAGAACTATTTGTCCTTTTTAAATGTGAGTATAATTATTTGTCTTGGCTGTGGGAAAGGCTACCCTTCTTTCATTTGTGTAGGGATTATTCACATTTACATAGAAAGAATCCTTTAGTGAAGAAAAAGCTAATTCACCGGGCTAGTGTAACATGCTGGACTAATGCAATTTGTCTTTTTTGAAGAGACTGAAGACAGGACTATTCTTACTGCTTGGATTCTCTAGAGATCTTGTGAAGTTAGCATAAAAATCCAGTCAGAACAATACTCAAACCTAGATTTTCCTGTTGGTTTTTTTCCCCTCTTAGATGACCTGCGACTATCTACTTTTCATTTGTAGAATGAAATAAATCCCGCTGCCTGAGACTTACATCATGTGCGCAGTGCCTGGGTCTTGCTAGCTCACGTGCGTTATTGCAGCCCATCCGTTCTTGTGCCTTGTCTGTTTTGAGAACGATCTGCTCCTGTCGGGGACTGTGCTCGCTCGTTCACTTGTACATGTAAGAATGCTGTTGCACAGTACTATTAACTATTTGTATAGCAGTACCGTTTTTCTTCTCCATACGTATTTTTCTAAGGACCATCCTGATACAGCTTTCTTCACTTTCTTTCATAAGACATAAATATTATGTCCAAGTGGAGGCCAGTGACAAGTGGAGTCTCTCAAGGATCAGTACTGGGACCGGTCTTGTTTAACATCTTTGTCAGCGACATGGACAGTGGCACAGAGCGCACCCTCAGCAAGTTTGCCAACAACACCAAGCTGTGTGGGGCGGTGACACCCTGTAGGGAAGGGAGGCCATCCAGAGGGACCTGGACAGGC
>VXBO01000501.1:1532986-1554527 GCA_013400135.1 Rhinoptilus africanus
TGATGTCAAAGCTGTTGGTCTGTTTGGATGATGACCCTAACCTGTGCCAAGCTACACTTTAGATGTTTTTCAGCATCTTTGCCTGTGAAAGGTGATAGTAATATAAAATAAATATTATAGAAAATCAAAATGGGAAGGCAAAGCAGTAAAATGAATCTCAAACTTTTAGTGAAAGTACAATGCTAATTTGTTTTTCAATGTATTGTAATAAGCTTATATAAAGAATCACAAAGTAACAATAGATTGGCAGCGTAGCTGTTTGTAATTTACCTAAACTCGGTTATGTACAGCCTACAAATCCTTTGGCAGTTTTGAAAACAGTAACATTATTAAAAAATATGTTAGCCTTTCCTGTCAAAGTTAAGTAATTCTGGGTTGCAGTTTCTATTTTCAGTCCTGTGCTGTGCTTCTTTTTGATTCTCTGCCAATGGACTTCCAAAAAAATCTGGAAGTGTTGCAGTGATCTTTATTATTTGGTAATTTCTACTGGATAAATACACCCCCATCTTTCACCCATAGTAAAATTAATATGACTGAAGGACTAAAAAGACAAATTAGAAACCAGATTTTCAACAAGGTGAATGTGGAGTTGCTGAAGGCGTTTGTAAGCTAACCTCTGCTTTGCATGGGTACGGTGTTGGAGGGGTTGCATGGCCCCTTGGTTAAGGCTTTGAAGTAGGTGAGGTGCCTGAGGTCTACTAGGAGTGTCGACATCAGGCACCAAGTGGCTGTGCCCAAACACTCTTGAGTTCTTGGCTCTGAGTGTGCCATGACCAGCTGCACCTATCGTGAAGGGCAAATGTAGCTGCCTGTCCGCAGTGCTGCCCCGCGGGCATGATCCTAAAGCCAGTCCGTTAACGTGAAGGGTTTTATCACAGGTCTGTTCTAGAAACTTGTTTTGACAGTGATTTAAGTCTATGGTACCAGCTAAAAAGGAAGCTTCTATAAAACATGTGTTCACTTGAAACTCGTATTTGTGTTTTAATCCTGAATTCCTACAAAAATTTCATATTTTGACTACAGTTTAAAGAAGAAAAGCGTAATCTTAAAGAATCAGTGTTAATTCACAGTTATTAATGTGTTCCCCCTTTTAAGATGATTCTGGAATCAAGCACCTCCTTTTCTCCTCATCAAAAGTGCGAAGAGAGTATGAAGTGAGCTATTTTTGGGTTGGCTGTGGATTAAAATTCAGAAGGGTGGTTATTAGCTTTTTTGATTTTTTTTTTTTTTTGGAATTTGATGCTGGTCTTCGCCATTCCCCTTCCCTGAAGGTTGTAGAGAATGCTGTGCTTAGCAGAATAATGAAAATAAAATAAATACCTGCGGTCAGATTGGTTCTGTGATTGGTACCACAGAAACAACAGGGGAAAAACCCCCCATCAAAATGGTCTTTAACGTACACGTTTAAGACAAAAAGCAGAAATGTGGTCTGTGTGGTTGTCTTGTACAAGGGGTCTGTTATGAAACTTTAGTTCTTTTTGGGAAGCACTGGAAGACCATGGGTTTTCGAAGGATTTTACAGCTCTTTACATGGATGCAGACTTGGAAAAGGCATTCTGTGAGGATGTCATCGGTATGAAAAGACAGACCCAGAGCCCTGTGGGCCTGTGTAGATGTTCTTCAGTTCTGTGGAGTGGGAGCAGTGATGTATTTCTGTTCCACGGACTAGTAGTCATTTTTGAGACCCTTGTAAGATTGAAGGATGCAAAAGTCTCACTAAATGGAGCAAAACAAAGGCAAAATAATCTTAAACGTTAATAAGACCAAGTGTATTATGCTTTAAAAGTGTTGTTTAACTAAGAAAGTACATGTATTTTGCTATAGAGTAACTAGACCCTGGAATTACTGTGTAAGAGAGTATTAGCTATGACTTTCATTTATGGCCCAAGACCACCCAGTGAGCTACTGTTAAATGGGGAATAAGTTGCAGAAGTTGCATTTCTAAAGGCTGTATTATTTATATCTTGCCTTGTCTCTGTGTGGTCGAAGATACTTGTGTAAATAGAGTCATGAACTGCATCCCTTTTGCAGTGCGGTAATAAGAGAGGATGCAAGCAGCAAAGAATCGGTCCCTCTATGTCCTGTTCCAGGGAGATGTCGATGTCTTTCTGCCCGTGTTCACTAAGCAAGGACTTTTCCCTTCATTTGCCTTTCCTTGTGTCAGTCTCTCCTGTTTCTCCATTTTCTCCACATTAAGCAGTAGACCAGTGTGAACAGCTGTAACCACAGGGAGAGTATAAAGCCAGCTCTTGCTGGTCAGCTGAAATCTCAGATCTTACCACATCACTTTCCCAGGTATGTAAGGAAATGGAGCTTCAGCTTAGACAGAGATCTAGGGTCAGCATTCTGGTGCATTCAGCTAGGAAATTTCTGGCATTTGTATGGGAAGAGCACGTGCTGCATCGAATACAGTAGAGAGTGCCAAAAAAAGGCAGTTAGACCACCTTACTGGCACAGGAAGTAATTGCACTTTGAGTAATGGTTTCTCTTATTGACTTTGAAAAGACATTATTATGGATGCACCTAATCGGGGATAAAACCTAAGGCAAATTATCTCAAACCATGTATTTATTTCTTTGTAATCTGCTTCATTTCTGTTTAGATACAAGATTTCTTGAGATTAGCTTAATCCTTTGACTGTATCGCACACCCACCAAGTTATATTAAAAAAAGAGAACTTTTAAGAATCTCCTCCCCAAGTTTCCTCTCTCCTCTCTTGAGAAGGCTCATATCTCTCCTCTCTTACAGGTTTCTGAGCAATCTTTCCTAGTGCAGGCTCCTCTCTAATAGTAAATGAGTTTGCTGAGCCTGTTCTTTCTCTATCAAATGACTTTGCTTCTCTGTCAGTGTTATATCTGTTCTCTCTGCCATTCTACATTTCTGCCTTCTCCTTAAAAATGACTTCTTATATTTGGCCATGCCAAAGGGTTAAGTTTAATTTGTGCTATACTCCTGCATGTGCCAATTAGTGATCAAACTCTTGAAGGAGAATTGTCCTAATGATATGTTTCAACTACATGTTCAAATAAAGTCACGTGTTCTTCAATAAGCGACACTGACTCTGCATTACAGGTTTTTTCTTTTTTTTTAGTAATTATTTTCTACTCCTTAGCCAGGGATGACTATATCATTTTATATGGTGCAGAGAGTTGTGGTGCAAACACACAGAAATAGTCGGCAAATCCTCTTATTTGAGGGCTGTTTTCCTGTGCTCCATTTTGATCCTTTATAGTCTCAGAGCGAACATGTCAGATGGAAAAGTCCTTAACACTGAAAAATCACTGTTCTGATTGGACCTGAATCATATAGATCAGCCGTCAGTATTCAATGAGGATGAGGTGTCACAGTTCAATAAGCAGTGGAGGTAGGAATGACCCTGGTATGGGATGCCTATCCATCACAGGGTGATTGATACTAGACCCAGAGGTGCCTTGTAGAGTGAAAGACCCCCAAGTAAGTAGGCTTGAATTCTTTACTGGATAGCTTGAAAAGTTAAGTGTTGTCCCTTTGCTGTTTGCAAACAGTATTTCAAATTATGGTATTGACTTAATATAGAATAACAGGCCAGGAAGAAGCAATCTGGGAGCTGGGGGGGTTCAGCCTGGAGAAAAGGAGGCTGAGGGGAGACCACCTCGCTCTCTGCANGTTCTATGATTCTAATCTCTGTACAAGCCTTCTTAGCAGCTTTAAGCCACATATTTCATGAGCTTTATTTTGAGATTCCAAATAATGTTTGTAGATAATGTTCAAGGTTCCTCTCCTTGCCTTATCTTGTCTTTGACTAAAGAACCTGAGAATCCTCTTTGGTAAAAGATGCAAAGCTTGAGAATACAAAAGCAGCATAATGTTTTCTTGGTATGAAGAAAGCAGAAATTGATGGAATTGGTTTTGAAGAAAGTTACTGAAGTCCAGTAAGAACACGAGGTGGATAGCCTTGTAGCGAGTGCATGTCTCAGTCTAAATTCTCATCTTGGCCAGAGGGGCAGGCATTTTCTCTACAAAACCGGAATGCCTTTCTTTAGACTTCATCCGCATTTCTTTAGACTTCAACCCTTCCTTGGTTGCAGACTTAAAGCAATCAGATTCTCAGTGGGGCAAAATTTGTGCATCTCTGCACTCTTTGCAATGTGATTTGAGTCAAAATGCATTGATCTGCTTCGCATTGCAAATAATGATTTTTCTATTGTTTTTTTTTTTTTTGGGAGGGGCAGTTATATCTAATTAGATCTCTAAATGAAATGGGTTAAAGTAATCCTTGATGGACGTATGCCTTTTTTTGGTCTTGGAATTTTGTTTTTGGAATTTATTTGGCCAATGTAATGTATTTGCCAAATCTTCCACTAAACTGTGGGCAGCTCAAGTGGTTTGCTGTGAACATCAAACAGAGAGGTGCGGTGCCAGAAGAGACGTCACTGGAGGTTAATATGTGTGGTAGTTGGGGCACATTTCAACAGTTGGGGTCAGAGGGCTGATTTCAAGGTCTTGTCTTGTTTTGTTGGCCATAATACCATGGCTTTGGGCACCCTCCTTGGAGATAATAACTGGCAATTATAAACCTTTAAACATTGTGGGCATAAGATCCCCCCCTCCCGACCTTTCCTTTATAATTTACTTACCCAGAAAAGCTCAGCTCAAATCTCATTTACCATCTGGGAATCTGTGTGGTCCAGTTCTTCACTGCATTATTGCATCCAAGAATGCAGAAGGTAAAAGTAAATTCCTTTAAAATGGTATATGCAACACACAGGCATGGTTACAGACTTCTTCTACCCAGATAAAATCAGTTGCAAAATATTTTTTTTTGGCTACGTGGCCCCACCTCCGTCGGCCTTCCTCAAGGAAATTAATTTTCTTTTGCAAGTTCAGAGAACTTATAAATTGTAAACCAACTGAGTAGTTTTGTGAGAAGTACGAGCCTTGGAGTTTCTAGGACTCATCTGAACTTCAAAAATTCTTATCGCCTGTCCTTTTCTGTCTCTTTGGGGGTAACAAAACCTGCTGGAAACCACTGCTTGTGTGCAGTCTGAGGAAAGCCGTGAGCTGAGCGTTCTGCTCGTGTTGTGATACCTCCTTTGCCGAAGCCCCGCGCAGGGTGAGGGGAGGGAGGGAGTTGCAATGGAACTGGCTGTATTTCTCTGTACTTGTCCCCACACTGATGAACAGCTGGGTTGGCCTAGGAGTGCGGTTCTTTCGGTTGTCTGAGAGTTTGCTCAGATGTATCTTCTAGATTCTGCCCGTTTTCTTGGTAAAATCAGAGATAAATTGGGCTTGGGCTTTTCCCCTCTGTCCATCGCAGCCTTGCACATACATGGAAACTGAAGGAGTTAAAAGGCAACCTTGATTGTTGTTGTTGTTGTTTTATTTTTAATATGACCAGGAAAGAGGATGTGCTCTTGCAGTTTACTAAAATGTCGTAATTAGTAATCTCTACTCATATCGAGTGTGCATGGGAATTTCACCTGCCAACCAAGTTTGAAGAGTGCTTTAGGTACCAGTATGCTTGCCGAATATAAAGGAAAAACTTGGCTATTTATCGTGCTGCTGAGATGAAGACTGAACTGCGACAGTCCTTCCGCTCCCTCCTCCCCTCAGTTTCTCACCCTTCACAAACACCGAGTTTATTGCTTAAAAAAACCCACCTCCGCAAATGCTTGTGGGAGTGTGCTCTGCAGTGAGAGCAAGGCTGTGGTGACAGAGAGCTATGGAGCTGCTTCTGCGCGGCTCTTGGATAAAGATCCATCACCAACTGACTGATATGTGACCCACAGGTACCACATATGTTACCTAATGACCAGTCACTTAATTATAGACTAGGTGACATGTTTATAAGGGTGAACTTTAGAGTGCTATTAGGGAATGGACAGATGAACTATACCGCTGCCCTCCGGGTAGATTTCACCCAGACTCTTCTGCCTCTGTGGACCCATTACACAGTAATTAGGGTGATTTTTAAGTAGGATGCAAGGAGTTAAATGACTAACCTTATTATTGCTTCATTTGTCACCGTGGTAAGTGCTGCTTTGGGGGAGGTGGCTTGGAAGAAAGTGTGAGAGAAAGAAAGAAAAGAGAATATAAGGTGTAAAGTCCATTCTTAGTGAAGTCCACATACAGAGAGCAAGAAGATGAAGGAAAGTGTGGATTTTCCCAAAGTTAGGACTGGTGAAATCTTTGAACAACCTGATTCTTTGCTTTAACAATTGAAATGTCCATGAAGTGATGCCAGTTGCATGATGGTGTTCCACGATAATGGTGTTTGTGTGCTAATAACTTCCTTTACAGTCCGAAGAAGGAGGTCTGCATCTTGTGAACATACCTGTTTACTAATTTGATTCGCTGAGATGTTTTCAGAAGGTATTTTGGACTTCTCTGTTTTCCTATAGCAAGCGGTAGTAGATGCATACGTAGCTGAGATATGTGACATTCGGTCTTCCCTGGCCTAGAGAACGTAATCACATCGCAAAAGCAAGTTGCTTGTCCCTCTGTCCCCACCTGGCAGTGGCAGGTTGTCTGATGTCCATCCTCACTGATTCAGGATGGCTGCTGCATAAGGCTGAGGGAATTGGGTCTCTTTAGTCTGGAAAAAAGACAGCTAAGGGGGGACCTTATCAATGCCTATAAATACTGACAGGGGGGTGTCAGGAGGATGGGGCCAGGCTCTTCTCAGTGGTGCCCAGGGACAGGACAAGAGGGAACGGGCACAAACTTGACCATGGGAAGTTCCACCTAAACCTGAGGAGGAACTTCTTTCCCTTGAGGTGGCAGAGCCCTGGCCCAGGCTGCCCAGGGAGGTGGGGGAGTCTCCGTCTCTGGAGACATCCCAAACCCGCCTGGAGGCGTTCCTGTGCCCCCTGCTCTGGGTGACCCTGCTCTGGGGGGGGGGGGACTGGGGGATCTCCAGAGGGCCCTGCCAACCCTGTGATTCTGTGATTTTCCTTGCCCAAACGTGGCAGAAGCACAGCCCTGCCCTTCTAGTGCTGACCCCAAACCTTTGATTTAGCAGCAAGGTGAACATGTGCTGATTTACTGGCTTTTCTCATGTACGCTCGAGTCGAGGAGTCAAATATCCACAATTACTGCCAGTGACTTGCTTCTGGGTGACTGTGGAAGCCTTTACCTTCTCTGAGGTCCTTGTGTTGGGTCTTTAGGAGAAATGTTTTTGTTTTTCTAAGTAGTTGCAGGGGGATTTTGTTGCAGAGGGGAAATGAATGGTTGTGTTCATTTATCTGGGTTTAACATCCAATTGCTCTTGAAATCTTAAATGCAGCCGGGAAGCACGGAGTCAGGGGAATCAGTTGTTGTATTATAACGTCAGCTGTTTATTTGCAGTGTTTACGCACCAAAGGCTGCTTGAGTACAGAGTTCTACCAATGCCCTTAGTTCTGTTTCAGTCACTCACCTGAGTCTGTCTCTTTTGAAGTAGTAATAGTTGGAGGAAAAAAACAGCAGGGCAGATGTATCTTGCTCTTTAGGAGATGATAATTGCTGTAGGGTATCCCTCCTTGAAGGGAAGGAGATAGGTTTAAACTTCTCAACCTGTGCTTTGCACCAGCGGGCTGGGAGCCAGCGCTGATCCAGAAGCAACGTAGGTGGTTTATCCGGAGATGTGTGTGAGCTGATACATTGTGCTAAGATAAATGTAAATGATGTAAATGAGCTGGATGTGAAGATAATTTTGGGGGGTTTCATATGGTCCATCCGCTTTCATTAAGGGGAACATAGTTATGACCCTACTGTACGTGTGCTACAATGTACCTGATTTTCTTGGAGAGCTGAGGTCTTTGAGGTGTTAAATGTTTCTTTAAATTGGGCACATGTTCCTAATGAAACGCAGTGGAGCTCTTACCGCTTGAGGATCTGTTCAGGACCTTTCAGGATAAGCCTTATGGCAGAGAAAGAAGGGATCATTGATACCAAAACCCCTGGAAGTTGGCAGTGTTTTTTTTTTTCCATTGCGGCAGGTATTACTGTTAGCACTTAAAGGCTTTAGAAACATTCGGAGAGTCTTTGCCCTTCCCTGCTTCTAACCTCTCCTTATGGAAATAGTAATGAGAAGAAGTTAAATGTTAAAAAAAGTCTTAGGAATTCTTCCCTCCCTCCAAAAAAAACCACGCAGAAACAACCTAGCTGAGACCTGGAATATGTAAAACACGTGGAGATCTAAATCAGGTTTTTGTTCACCTGGAGATCAAGGTGGATGGATGGATTCCTCCCTCCACCCTTTTAATGTGCAGTTATTAGGTTCAGTGTATTTTTCTTTAAACTGTGGCTTTTCAATCCTTCTAAAGGGGCAGGAAGGTATTTAGGAGCATACTTGGAGATGACTACCAAAATGTTGTTTTATTTCAATTTACTTTCTTTCTTTATTCCTCAGGCTATTTTAGGGTGGCCTTTTAACACCTAACCGTACATGCCGGCTGCTGTTCTTGCCCATTGATGCCGGTCTGCCTGGCCTCTAGCTTTTGCACCAAAGCGTCATGAGTTTGCTGTAAGTTCTGTTTCATCTGTCCATCCCACATCCCACCTCTGTCAAGAATGACTGGTGGGTCCTTCAGACGGGAGGCAGCGTTTACCACAAAAAAGTCAGCGTGAAGAAGCCAGGCTGTACATGCCTGGGCTGCCACAGCAGCTGAACAGGCAGCTGGCAGGGTGAAATTTCACTTAGTTTAAATACATGTAATGGAAACAGTTGAAGGGAAAATGAAATTTATCCCTCCTTCCAACTTTTTTTTTTTTCAGTATAGCTTTATCAATGTGCCGATGGCAAAGCAGAGCTGCTGTTAGCTTCACGATGGTCCTGTGTTCAGCAGTCTGAAGGACTCAGCTCTGAAATGGTGAACCTCAACAGCTCAGCTTTATGGAGAGGTTTTTCTGGACCTGCCTTTGGCTTCTGTACCAATTTTTTAACTGGTCTCCCCTTAATATATTTCTTTTTGGTTTCATAAAAATGGAAACCCAAGATTTTAAATCTTTTGTTTGCTTAAAATATTGTCACAGAAGTATTGTCATCAATGTTTTTGCCCTGTACAAGACTGCCTGGAACATGGACGTAATTCTGAGCTGGAATACCCACACTTTAGATCTATTGCAAAATTTCATGGTGTCCTAACTAGACTGTTTGACAGCTTTTGATGGCATGGCTTGTTTGCGTTCACACTCTGTCTTTTATACCAGGAATTTTTTACAGGTAGAAATCCTTTTAGAGCTGAGATCAATGGGAGTACAGTGTGAATGCCATTGCTGTCCGACTTAAGGCAGACAAACAACAAATGACCCCACACAAACAAACAAAAGCCTCTTATGGTGATATAACTCAACTGAATTACTTTATCTGTGGGGAAATAGTGTTATTAGGTCTTTGAGTAATTTTGTCTCTTTTGCAGTGTATAGTTGGACGTGGTCTCCTTTCTATTACTTCTCTTTGATCCACAATTACTATCTTGCCACTTGTTTCCCAGAGCAGTCTGACAGCCGAGCTTCCAGGTAGTTGCTTTAACTGCTATTCACCCTAAACCACCAATATTTCTAGCTATAGTATGAGGATGCACCGCTACAGTGTGATTTCTGGGCAGCAAGGTGTGCATGGGGCAGGGTACTGGGAGGTACCATGCTGGAAGCCTGGTGATGAACCTCCACTTTGGGCATCTGTTGGGCTCAAGACGGCAGTGCTTACAGGCAGCTTCAGTGTTGCCGCTTCCGTCGACCCATTCTGTATGGAGACCCCTCTCTTCGGAAGAAGGGAGAGAAGGCTGTGGTGTGGGATCCTGGGTGCAGTCGGACCCTCTCTGTCCGCAGGGGCCCTTCAGCAGGTTGCCCTGGCACGGGAGGGATCTCCACTCTCCTGCCCCGTCATGATTCCTCAGCTGCCTCTGTAGCAATGGAGTACAGTGTCCGCTGGGGAAGGGGTAGTTTCTGTGCCTGGAGATGGTTGAAGGCAAAGGGTTAAAAAAACCCAGACCCAAATAAACAAACAGAAAACTCAGCCCTACAAGTGAGTTGATTTCCCTGAATTCCTGCCAGTGAAGGGGGATCTGTGATTTCCAGGTTCCAGAGGCTTTCTTTAAGGAGGGAGGTGATGGCTGTGTTAAATGGAGTGGTCCATTTTCCACTGGCAGGTGTGGGTCAAACAGGTAACATGAGATTCCTGATAAATGTCCTGTAACGTGACATGATTGATGTCAACTGTCAGCTATGATCAGACGGCTCTTAGGAGTTCTTACCCGAGAGATGCTTCAGTCTCAGATGTATAAAAGGGCTACAGTGTAACTTATTTTATTTCAAGTACCAAAGTAACTTCAGGAGCAGATTACAGTAATTCTCTTTCAGAAAATACTGAAAATGCAATAATTAGTAGGAAAACTTCACTTTCTGGTAACAAATGCAAAAACTGTTTTCAGTCACGGAAAAATACCAGGAAATAAAAATTTAAATATTGGTCTCATATTGCAAAATCATTATATTCCCTATCCTCACTTGCAAAATAACATTTGGTTCTCCATAAAGTTATAGGTGGAAATTTTTCCAAAAGTCTTACAAGATTTTGAGGGAAACTATGTCACTAAGCTTTTTTTTTTGTTTCAAAAGAGCCAGTTATGGCATTTTTGGAAGACCGTCCATCTTCAAATGAGAAACATGTTGAACTTAATGTCACAATTGATTTAACATGAACAAATAATTTGAAGAAAAAATAATTTTGCCTGAAATAATTTTGCATTGAAACAAGCCGTAACCTCTCTTACGCTTGAAACTTGGTTTGATACGCTTAACAAAGCAACAGGGAATTTCAGATTTCTCCTATCAGATTGGCCTCTTTACAGACATGCAAAATAAAATTCAAGATTTTTCATGGCAGGAGGTTTTAATTTGATGTTTGGAACGTTTGAAACTGTTTTAGTGTTGCCCACAGACCCAGTGTTAGAGATGGTGTTAGGGGGCCCTAAGTCCAGGTAAAGTCACTTGGGGTAACTGATATTTTTAAAAATTATGTTGCTTTACACACAGGGTAGTTTATATCTGTTCTTATACTTGTCATAACAATTAATAACAACTTTCCAGACTGCGTTTTATGCTAAATGCTGTGTACCCTTCAACTATCTGAAATATTTGCATGTCCCAAGACAGGGGTTCCATTATAAGAATTATATAGCCTACTTTATTTCTAATATCTACAAATTAATTAAGGTAGATTTTATTTTGCTGTTGAAAAGGTCAGCAGGAAAGTAATAGAAGCAGGAGGAAGTGCGTGTCGCAGCTCGTGGGGCGGATCTCTGGAGGTATGGAGAAACCTGAACCACGCAGCACCATCAGGAAATTCCACGGCTGAATTGGAAGCTGGTACCCAGGAACTTTGGGGTTGGGAAATTAATTTCAGATGACTCTGAAATTTGCCTCTTAGATAAATAGTCTGCATGTTCCGAAACGAGCATGTAATTTAAAACAGCATGGGGCATTCAGAGAATTAGAAGCCAAAAAGAGTTGGGGTGGAGGTGGAGAAAAAATGTAATTTGAAACTGATTTAATGAAGAAAATCAAGGACCAAAGTGTTGACAGGAAAATTCAGGCAGTTATCAAGTCCAAGGGTGTCAATGAAATAATTAAAAGCACACAGTATGAAATGGCTCTGGCTGCTGTGATAGACGTGGGGTTGCCCTACATACTCTGTGGTACTTTGTGTAATAACATCAACATTAGGGTTTGGACTGAGCCAGGGCTCACAGGAACTCTCTACTGGCCCTTCTTCTATTATTGTAGCTAGAGCACTCCATTAGTGAGGCCTCTCTTTATTGACGATCTGGGAAGGAAAGCAGTGTTTAACTTTCTACTGCTGCTGCCTCCTAATCAGAGGAGAGATGCCTCGAAGAAAGGAGATGAGGGTGGGTCGGAAGTTGTAATGAACTGGGAAGGGGCAAGCACAGCGCTCATGGGGAGGTCTGTTACTGTCGCTGCTTCATTGGGGAAGATGCCTTTTCCCTTCGTTTTTCTTGAGACCTTTTTTCCACCAGACCGGGTTGGCAGTACTGCAGATCCCCAACTCTATCGGAAGTTGATGGCTACAGTTTTCCTTGTTGTTTTTATATACTTTGTAGTTACTGAATATATGGCATCATCTTATCTCATCATAAGCTTGTGAAGCCCTTGAAATGGGATCTGAGTTGGGAAAGCTGGTAGTCCTCAGTTCCATCTCACCACTTGTTGGTATCATGGTGAGGAGGGAGCCAGGACCAACATGAGTGCCAGCACGGGATGGGGGCAGCCAGGAACGAGTGGAATAGGACAGCTGGGCATTGTTGGTTGGCTTTGGGAGATGCAGGGTAGATCCAAGTAAGGTTCAGCTTTGGGATTTTTGCACCTGTCGTACAAAGAAAATTATCTCATGTTAAGATATATTGCTTCCTTGATAGATGCTAAATCTCGGCAAACTTAATTTCTACTCCAGCTATGAATTCTAAGAAAAAAGAAAAGGTACACAAAATTCAAAGAAAAAAATTAAGAAAAAAAATGTTTGGAAGCATCTAGAATCCCCTTCCTTTTAAAGAAAAGCAGAATGCATAGCTTTAACCTTAGCTGTAAATCATCTAACCCCTCTGGGATTTGAACTTTTATCAATTTCTGAAAATGAGCTTCCAGTCTGTTCTGTATTGATCATCTACCCCGTGTCAATAATAGCTGTTGTGAAGGTGAGCCCTGCTTGAAATTCACGTTAATGGTATTCATGGAGGAAGGAGTGGGGGAATGTGTGCGTGTGTACAGTTAGAGATTTATTTCAAATTCTCAAATTAAAATCTTTAAAGAACAGTAGGTTGAACACTATGGTGTTACTGCTCCATAGGCCTTTGATCTTCTAGATGTTAGTTAAAAGCAATTTTTGTTTTTAATGTAAATCAAAATATCTAACAGAATTATTTCTTATACTATATTCTTAATCCTTCTGTGCATTCTACAAGGCAAATGATAAAGTCACTGTGAGACGGGTTTAAATCCCTTAAAGCAAAAGTTAAAGCTCACACAGCCTTTAAGGGCCTCAAACACAGAGCCTAAACTATTTTTTTTTTTAAAGAAATGTGTTTTTTTATGCCTAAACAAGAAATAAATATCCACCTCGGTGGAAACTTTTGGAATTCTCATTGCTGAAGTTTGATTATTAAAAAAAAAAAAAAATCCACCCATTTTTCTTATTTCCCAAACAATTGTTTTTCAACCAAAACAGGGAAAGCTTAGAAAGAAAATATCCACAGAACTTGTTTCCTTAATTTCCTCACGACTTTTAAGGGAAGATTTCAATTTCTCTTTTAACTTTGAAGAGAAGATTTTTAACTAGCATTTGTAGGAACTCTCATTGAGAATGTCGCATTTGTTCTTCTGAGCTACTTTCGTCGCCACTTCAAATATGAAGTAATAAACCATTTATGAAGCTGTACCACTGCTCTGTTTTGATCCCTTTGTAAGTATAAACTTTATGAAAGGGTTCCCACAAACGTGGGGAAAACCATCTTTGTGGTAGAATTCAACAACCGTGAGTCAAACCCCCTTTGTTCACGAGGCTGCGATTTTGGACAGAGGCTTCTGGTGGGGGTGGGACAAATAAGATTAAACCTGTGTGCTCAGGGGTGTGTTTTTCAAATGCCTCTGGAATATAATGCACATACAGCAAGACAGTTTGTGGTTTGCATGTGTGTATATCCTTCTTTTGACCTGAAAGAGAATTTTGCAGT
Source organism: Rhinoptilus africanus (assembly GCA_013400135.1). Lineage (NCBI taxonomy): Eukaryota > Metazoa > Chordata > Aves > Charadriiformes > Glareolidae > Rhinoptilus > Rhinoptilus africanus. Next base: position 1,546,696 of record VXBO01000501.1, read on the forward strand.
TACTTTCCCCCGCCCCTTTCTTTTCTAAAACCAAACAAACAAAACCCCAAGTATCTTTTATTTTTGTATTTACTTCATATCTCCATTCCCTTTGAAAAGGGGCTCTCATTTTTTAATTACTATTATTTTAGTGGAGACATGAGTGACATTTTTTTTTGTGTGGCTGAGGAAGGCCATTAAATGGGGGGTTAGGCCAGTGGGGAGCGGTGCTTGTGGAGGTGTCACTGGGGGATGGTTTGGTGCTCGCGGGTGGTAAGGAGATGATGGGTGACTGAGTCAGGGTTTGTCCTGAAGCCCTGGGAGGTTGTCGGAGTTCTCCCATGGGAGTGCTGAGCTGACGGCAGAAAACAGCATTGTGTGCGTACAGCAGTGGAATTATGTGGCTACAAATACCTCTACATTTGATATATCTAATTTATTTTTATATGGTGTATATAATGCATTGTACGTTTGCATGTGTATACACGTATATAAAAATTTGGAATATATCTTTAAATATGTGTGTGTGTGTATATTCATTGATCTGCATATTGCTAACAGAGTTAACATTATCACCAAGTGGGGCTGAGCCCAAGGTAGATTTCAGATAATCTGTGAAAGGAGTTAATTAATTGTGAGTCGTTTCTCCTGGAAGTCCAAGGTGGAGAGCCCTGTGGTAACACAGTCACCCCAGCAAATCAATGTTTCATTAGCATGTCTATGGGAGATGTCTCTTCTCTTTTGCACTTAAAATGAAACAAGAGCTTTCATCTCCCTCTCTGTCTGCTCTGCCTTTGAGAGGGGGTAAGTGGCTTTGTTCATTAAACTCCAAACTTTCACTGGTGTACATCCCCCTGTGCTTTTTTTCCTTTTACTCTAAAGCTCTCAATCAGTTTAAAAGGAGGGAACCTCCATTAAGGACAACTGCCAGGTAAATGTTTATTTTCATAATGCATTTATTAAGGTGTAAAAGAGAGGGGAAGCGCTGCTGCAAAGACTGGAATGTATTTTCCATATTGGTGCCCGTGAACTTCTGCATCCGTGATTTTGCAGAGAAGTCAGACTATTTGCAGTACTGTTTTTCAGCATCAAGCAGACTACTGAAGGCACAATTATTTGCATCCTTTAGTCTGAAGCCTGGATTTTGGCCGTGCTATTTCCTACGCTTTCCAAGTTTAGTCGATAATTTTAGGGAGGAGGGCAGGTGGCAGCAGCGTTGTACTGGTAATGCACCTAATGAAAATATACTTGAAATACATCGGACATGTTCTGAACGTGAAGAAGATAATGCAAGAAGAGGGTTTCGGTCTATTGCTGGTCGGCACCAGCTTGTTTTGAAGCGTTTCCAAATGCAATTTATAACATGGGTGTCTGTCCTCAGTTGCTAGAATTTTAGCAGCCTAACTCTACCACCACTGAGATTTTGGACATGATGAAAGCATAGCCATCAATAGCGTTATTTATAATTACCCTGCTGAACAGTTAAATAGCGGTTAGGTTTACAATATTAAGACCACGTCATATTTGCCGTAACTACAGAAGTATTCTGTCTGGGCTCCTTTCTGCTTGATTATATAGGTGCAAATCAGGGTCTATCAGCGGATATTTGCCTACTTTTAAAAATTCAGCTTGGACATTAGAATTAGGCCCATCACTTAAGCACATAGGATGTGACTCTGAGTAACTTGGTATCATTCTTAGCAGCCGTGCTATAAAAGAAACATTTATTCTGATCTCTTTTTTTTCATTATTGTTGCATGCTTCAGCTCATTAACCAGTAATCATTCTGGGTCCATTAGCTAGATATTGATATTGTATGCACTGTTGCCAGTTGTCATGACTTTAAATTTTGCATTACCTGTATATTTTCTTTAAACCCCAGTTCCTGTATTCATATTGTTAATGAGATTCCTAACTGTATCCTAAATAAATTCCTAGCCCGCAGGCTTTCAAATGTAGAAATGTAGCTCAAAAGCAACCTGCAAGATTAAAAAATAGAAGGCAAAGAGAGGGAATCCCAAATCTCATGATTTTCAGGGCATAACTCTATTATTCTTGAATCCATTGGTTTGGCAATATTTTTCTTCTAACTGAACAAACATTACATACCTGGTTTTGCATCTTGCACCTGCTTTCTTTGTGCAGCATGTCTTCACTGTGCTGATAAGGAATATAAGAGCACTGGGGAAAGTTAAGAAAGCACCTTTTTCCCCCTTTCCTGTGTTCTGCTTTTGGGCGATTAGCAAAAGTCTCAGCCCTAGCCAGAAATTTGGCCAATAGACAGATTTTTCATAGTGAGTTTTCAGGATCAAGCCCTGCATGTTTCCAAAAACAATTGCAAAAGAGCTTTATTCTTACAAGGCTCCTTCAGCCTTTCCGTACTAGGTTTCATTTTTGCTTCTCTCGCCTGGGCCCAGGTAAGCCTTCGGGCCAGCGTGGAAAGGTGTTCTCATAGATGCAGAGGCACAGTTGAAAGCAGCCGGTTGAAATGACTTGCCTTTGGTTCTTTAAAGAGTGAGGAACATCAGACCTGCTCATGTTCAGATGTCTGCTTTGGCTTGAAATTTTTGCAGCAATGAACAGGGAAATTACCTGGTTATGATGCCCTGTTCAGAAGAGCCCTCTTCTTCTCCTCTTAGGGCACATCCATTCAGAGATTGTGGAGCAGATACTCACCAAATCTGGATGTCTACCTAGGTGTAAATTGAGTAATGGGGATCTTGATTCACTTGGTGGTATTTGTCTACTATTTACATACAGCAGTTTCATAGACTAGTTTCTTTATTGCCTCTTCTCACGGATTTTATGTCAGTGTAACCACAGTTTTGAGTAGTTGCTTCTGATTTTGTGTGAATGAGTTGGACTCCCTGGACTTCTTGAAGACAGGCTGCAGTTGAGCCTGTTTGTGATCCAGGAGCAATTCCTTACGGTGGATTTTCCGGGCTGGGGAATAGTAAGAAGTTTCTTCCCATCCCCAACAGGTATTGGAGACCTGATGATGAGATGGCGGGTTGAAGATCTTTGACAAGGCTGCTAATCAAAATCTCAGCGCCGGGTTCTACTCTGCCTCGCCGAAGAAACGACACGTGCTTATTGACTGAAGCAGCGCCTCAGCTTGATCGTAACAATGTAAGTTCGGAAACAAGTACTATAATTAACCATGACTGTATTATTGGATGTGTGCATGTGTAATTAACAAAGCAGATATTTTTGCGTATGTGGCTCTACTTATTTGTTCATGAAAACTCTCCACCATTTTCATCAGCATATTAAGGTTAATTAAAATTAATTCTGTTTGTATTGACTGCCTTTTCACTTATGCGAAGTTTGTGCAAATCAAGTGTGTGGCCAGGGCCTTCTTCCCTATAAAATCCATAATGTTTGCTTTCAGAGCTGGGGGAAAGAGGAATCAAAATTGCAGGCTGTTTGAAATTTAAATCAGAGCAATGCTGGTCAATAGTATCAAGGTTACAGTGCCCTGGAAGGTTTTGATTGGGTGCTGCCAGGTGCGTGCTGGGTGACAATGACATTAAAGGTCAGATGAATGGAGTTTTAGGATTTCTTCTGTTTTCTTCTTGGTTAATGCTGGGATCCCTTCCTGTAAAAAAAAAAAAANAAAAAAAGGAAAGCCATGATGTCTTCTCATCCAGTAGAACTGTACAGGTTTGGGGATGATGTTCAGGCTGTGCAGAGGGAGAGCAGAGAACCGTGTTTGTACTCTACCAGGATTCCCTGGCTGAGATAAGGGCTTTCTTATGTTAAACCCTGAACAAATACATAGCGAGACACAAATGTTGTCCTGAAGAGTTTGCAATCTTAACGAATGGGACGGATGCGCTATGTGAGAAGGGAAGCATACCCACAGGAACGTGGGGTGACTCGCTAAGGGTCATCTTGCTGGCTCTAAACCCTCCGGTGGTCTCCCCTGGGAGCTGGAAGCCAATCCGATATTCCTAACGCACCACTGCCGCGCTCTGCCTGCGCTCCTCCCGCTGTCTTCCTGGCTCTCTGTTTCTACCAGATGCTTAAATGGGTTACAAACAGACTGTTCAAGCTTTCGTGAGCTGAAACAGTGAGAGTTTTCATGACACTTACTCTGAAGTAATTAGCAATACAGCAGCTACTGTTCGTATGTATTACTTGAAGAGGACCCCAGGTTTGCCAGAGCTTTCAGGTGGATCTGGCTGTACCTCTTCCTTAAAGTAACTCTTCAGACAAAAAAAAATACAAATCACAGAAGCTGTGTTTTGTTAAACAGCAAACCAAGACAATATATAGTTGTTTTAAAACAACAAAAATTCAGATCAAAAAATTGAACTGGGTTAAGACAGAATAAAACAAGGACAACATAAACAAATCCCCCTCTCTCCCATCTCGTTTCGGATAGATCTTCTCTTTCAGGTTTGCTCTGATTTCAGCAATTCATTGCCTTTCTGTGTGACAAGCTCAGCGCAGTCCTTTTTTAAGCACCTAGGAAAATGATCTTAATCCGGACTCCGTTGTGCGTCTCTCCCTGCTCCTCTCAGCTTTGCCCCATGCGCACAAGCTCCTGCTGCTCACGGGGCTCCCTGGCCAGCCCCCTCTCCACTATAGGGTCTGGGCACGCTCCGTCACTGGGGGGACTGGAGCAATCTCCTGTGCCGGTGAGAGCGTTCCCCTGGCCCACTGGCAGCAAACAAAAGGAATGCTGTCTAGTGTCCCTCATATTTGCCGTTTAGTTTGTCAATTTTTGAGCCTGACGATAGGTGTGTGGAGAGGATATGGGCTGCTCGCAGTTCTTGCAGCTATTGTTACAGCCCGTCTGAAGGCAGAGGAGTGTACTTCTACATGGACTTACTCTTGATTTATGTTCCTTTGGTTTGTTCCCCAGGGAGGGAAATCTCTACAGGGTGTAAATCAGATTTTTTTTTTTCTTCTTCNNNTTTTTTTTTTGGCAGAGAACTCTGCCTCGTAATTCTTTCAAATGTAAATCTGAACATAATTCTGCAACAAGAATGGATTCTATGGCTAACCATGCGACTTCAGGCTTTATATCTCTGTAAAGCTTTACACCATTTATGTAGAAACATACAGAACATCTTCCAAAGAATAAAATAGTAATATCCTATATCATCCAATAGCTTTTCCATAAGCCCTTGCAAAGGTGAACATATTTGGGTTTGTTTATATAACAGTTCTATCATCTAAAAAGTAGGAAAATGAAATGTAGGGAGAATTTTTTCCCATTAAAGCTGGCTTTTAATCTGCTTCCTTGACAAACGTACTTGATGCTGATGGTATTTTTCCATTCCTGTCTACTCCCAGTAAGACTGAACGATATGTTTCTGTCTCTCTCTTGGCTCTGATAATGTTTTTGTACTAACATAACATAATGCCATACAATTAGAAATTATATGTTGGCTGTTAGTCATAGCCCAGTGAGTTTACATTAGACAAAAGAAATTAAATGGGAACCAGAGGAGACCTAGTAAGCGCAGTTTATGGTTTTTTTATATTCAGAAATATCACATTTCTATTGATGAGCATCATTTATGCCTATATGGGGGAAACTAACTGTGCTACAGGCAAAAGAATTCCTGGTCATTTCTTTACATTGAAATCACCCATAGTTTGTAAATGCAAAGTTAACAGAGTTTTTCCCCTGTCTTGGAACTGATGGGTTGCTTTGAGATTTTTATTTGCTCCCTGAAATGAAATAGAATTATTTTTAGTCCGTAACGCTACATGATGCCTTGTAAATTGTTTTCTGCTGGGGAGTGAGAATTCAGGCGGTACGGAGGGACTCGGCTGCCTGCGTGGTTGCTCCAGGAGGAGCATCTCTTCAAGAGGCTTTGCTCGGCCAGAGCAGTGGCACTGCTGCCCTGCCGCCTGCCGCTCTGGTGGTGATCCCTGCCTTTGACTTCACAGGAGTTCGAGGGAACCCGCTGGAAGGTTCCCCTCTATCTCATCAGAGACTTACGCCCTCACTACACCAGCTAGCTATATTTGCGGTTCTTTGAGTACCTTTTTCAATCCTACCTTTAATATTTACTTCTAAATTCGTGCTTCATCTATCTGATGCTCTGGAGGGGAAATACAGAATCTACAGAGCTGCTTGTGTTACCGTTTCACTTCATGTCTCAGTTCCAGGCTGCAGTTCTTGATGGTTGTTTACAGCATCCCTGCTGTTCCAGGCTTGGATTTTCCTATGGTGGAGCTGATGCAGCCTCTGAGACAGGGAACACTGGAGCATTTCGAACGAGGGCCATCGTACAGCTCTCGTACGTGTCAGTATGTGACAGGAGCAGTATTGCCATTCCACTGCTGAGCTGGAGGAGACAGATTGGGCTGGTTCTGATGAGGTGGGTAACATCCCTGTGGGAGTGAAACTGAAGCCATCAGAATAATTTCAGAGCACGGCACGTGAGACAGAACAAATCCACATCCCTCAAGTTCGAGGGTGAGCACTAACACTTACCCTTCCTCTTTTCGTTTCCTGCGTTGTTCATGCTGCAGGTTTGTTCAAACCAGTCCTATTTCCATACGCTTCTCCCGCTGTACTTCCATGCAGAATGGAGGAATGAGACATTTTTGTTGAAAAGGGAGCACTGTAGCATATTATAGGATATTACATCCTGCAGAATTAGACCAAGCGTCAGGTTACTGCAAGTGGTGCTTTACTAACAGGCGTGTTGTGTTAACTCAGGCCTTCTGTGGAAAGTTTCAGGCCAGTTTTCTCCAGATGAATACACAAGACTGCAAAATCTTTCTTTCGTGCCTGGTGCGAAGTACCCATAATAAAGGGAAATGAATTCTCACTTTTAGAGGTGGCATGAGTAACTGTCTCCCTGCTCTGAGAATTTCCTGGCTCAGCCCACCTTCATGTTATGTTTCTCTGGCCTGCCATTAGTTAAATTACTCTGCTTTATAAATATATGAATTTCTGTCTCCCTTGTACCTGGATGTCTTCCTAATATACTTGTCTCTACAAAGCTTAGAAGATTAGATTTCATTGATCATAAAACATATTAATGGTGACTTAAAGTAAAATAAATTGTGCTATCTTTTTTGGCTGAAGTTTCCAAAGTTACCACAAAGCCTTAGATTAGATCCACCTATTACAACAGGGCACCAAAACCGAGTGGTTTGGAGAATCTCTGCCCTTGTGTTTATCTTGTGTTTCATACTTCAGTGGTATTTGGGTAATACTAATTTGGATTACTAGTAATTGCTGACAGAGCTTTCTTAGACTGAGAGGGGGGGAGAAATCTCCCTTTTTCCTTTTTTCTCTTGACTTTACTTATTCCTGGTGTAATTGTGCCGGTAAAACTTGTGTGGATTCAGTCTTCTTGCTCCAGACCTCAGGAACACAAAGATGACAGCATTCCAGTGTCATTTTAGTCAGATTTTCCATATCAAATAACCTACAAGAAAATTAGTGAAGGACTTCTAAAAGGCACGGATGCTTTTCTTTTTTTCCTTTTTTTAAATTCCCCCCCACACACACTATTCACATGTCCTGAATTGTGGCCATATACCTGCGTACAGCCACATTTATATTGGCATGGGCTGGTAGAGGGCCTGTGTGTCACTCAAGAAATTATTGTTGCACTTTTCTTTTGTAATGTGAAGAATGTCTTCATTTTTTTTTACTCAATATTATGTCCCTGCACACGTGTAGATCAGCAGGTAATACACAAATACACGTGTAGGTATACACGTATACACGTATATACCAGCCTAGGTAGAAAGTGTTAATGCACATCTATAATGTGTAGGTACACAAGGAGTGGCATCCTTCGGAAGAATAGACCAGAACTATGTATGTTTAAGGTACAATTATGTAGATGCATATATATATATTTTTTTATATA